>SJYT01032779.1:145552-183865 GCA_006410635.1 Cephalophus harveyi
ATGAGGTGGCCAAAGTACTGGAGTTTCAGCTTTAGCATCATTCCTTCCAAAGAAATCCCAGGGTTGATCTCCTTCAGAATGGACTGGTTGGATCTCCTTGCAGTCCAAGGGACTCTCAAGAGTCTTCTCCAACACCACACTTCAAAAGCATCAATTCTTCGGCGATCAGCCTTCTTCACAGTCCAACTCTCACATCCATACATGACCACAGGAAAAACCATAGCCTTGACTAGACGGACCTTAGTCGGCAAAGTAATGTCTCTGCTTTTGAAAATGCTATCTAGGTTGGACATAACTTTTCTTCCAAGGAGTAAGCGTCTTCTAATTTCATGGCTGCAGTCACCACTTGGCTTATGCTGCTGCTGCTGCTGCTGCTAAGTCGCTTCAGTCGTGTCCGACTCTGTGCGACCCCATAGACGGCAGCCCAACAGGCTCCCCCGTCCCTGGGATTCTCCAGGCAAGAACACTGGAGTGGGTTGCCATTTCCTTCTCCATTGTGTGAAAGCGAAAAGTGAAAGTGAAGTCGCTCACTCGCAACCGACTCCTAGCGACCCCATGGACTGCAGCCTACCAGGCTCCTCCATCCATGGGATTTTCTAGGCAAGAGTACTGGAGTGGCTTGCTATTGCCTTCTCCGACTTGGCTTATAGTTTTCATCAAATAATGAAAGCTTTTGGCCATGATTTCTGCAATTTTTTTCCTTATGTTCCCTCTTCTCTACCTTCCTGCAGGGACTTCTGTAGGTCTATATTAAGTCACTTGAAGTTGTTCTACAGTGTAGTAAAGCTCTGTTAAATTAAAAAAAAAATTTCTTTTACATCCATTTTTCACTTTGAGTAGTTTATATTGCTCTGTGTTCATGTTCATGATCCTTTCTTCCACAATTTCTGATCTGTCATTAATCTTTTCTAATGTGTTTTTAGTTCATACATTTCAGTTTTCATTTCTAGAAGCTTCATTTGGGTCTTTTAAAAATATCATTTTTATCTATGTGTTTAGTCACTCAGTCGTGTCTGACTCATTGCGACCCCATGGACTGTAGCCCGCCAGACTCCTCTGTCCATGTGGATTCTCTAGGCAAGAATACTGGAGTGGGTTGCCATGCCCTCCTCCAGGGGACCTTCCAACCCAGGAATTGAACCGGGGTCTCCTGCATTGCAGATTCTTTCCAGGGGAGCTACCAGGGAAGCCCTTTATATCTGTTATCACTTCAGTCAGTCAGTCATGTCCGACTCTTTATGACCCCATGGACTGCAGCACACCAGACTTCCCTGTCTATCACCAACTCCTGGAGCTTGCTCAAACTCAGGTCCATCAAGTCGGTGATACCATCCAACCATCTCATCCTCTGTCGCCCCCTTCTCCTCCTGCCTTCATTTTTTCCCAGCATCAGGGCCTTTTCCAATGAGTCAGTTCTTCACATCAGATGGCCAGTGTATTGGAGTTTCAGCATCAGTCCTTCCAGTGAACACCCAGGACTGATCTCCTTTAGGATGGACCGGTTGGATCTCCTTGCAGTCCAAATGACTCTCAAGAGTCTTCTCCAACACCACAGTTCAAAAGCATCAATTCTTTGGCACTTAGCTTTCTTTATAGTCCAACTCTCACATCCATACATGACTACTGGGAAAACCATAGCTTTGACTAGAGGGACCTTTGTCGGCAAAGTAATGTCTCTGCTTTTTAATATGCTGTCTAGATTAGTCATAGCTTTTCTTCCAAGGAGCAAGCATCTTTTAATTTCATGGCTGCAGTCACCATCTGCAGCGATTCTGGAGGCCAAGAAAATAATGTCTGTCATTGTTTCTCCATCTATTTGCCATGAGGTGATGGGACCAGATGTCATGATCTTAGTTTTCTGAGTGTTGAATTTTAAGCCAGCTTTTTCACTCTCCTTTTTCACTTTCATCAAGAAACTCTTTAGTTCCTCTTCAGTTTCTGCCATAAGGGTGGTGTCATCTGCATATCTGAGGTTATTGATATTTCTCCCGGCAATCTTGATTCCAGCTTGTGCTTCATCCAGCCTGGCATTTCACATGATGTACTGTGCATATAAGTTAAATAAGCAGGGTGACAATATACAGCCTTGACGGACTCCTTTCCCAATTTGGAACCAGTCTGTTGTTCCACTGTTCTAACTGTTGTTTCTTGACCTGCATACAGATTCCTCTGGAGGCAAATAAGGTGGTCTGGTATTCCCATCTCTTGAGGAATTTTCCACAGTTTCTTGTGGTTCACACAGTCAAAAGCTTTATCATAGTCAATGAAGCAGAAATAGATGTTTTTCTGGAATTCTCTTGCTTTTTCTATGATCTAGTGGATGTTGGCAATTTGATCTCTGGTTTTTCTGCCTTTTCTAAATCCAGCTTGAACATCTGGAAGTTCTTGGTTCATGTACTATTGAAGCTTGGCTTAGAGAATTTTCAGCATTACTTTGCTAGTGTGCGAGATGAGTATAATTCTGCGGCAGTTTGAACATTCTTTGGCATTGCCTTTCTTTGGGATTGGTATGAAAACTGACCTTTTACAATCCTGTGGCCGCTGCTGAGTTTGCCAAGTTTGCTGGCATATTAAGTGCAGCCCTTTCACAGCATCCATCATCTTTTAAGATTTGAAATAGCTCAACTGGAATTCTGTCACCTCTGTTAGCTTTGTTCTTAGTGATGCTTCCTAAGGCCCGCTTGACTTTACACTCAAGGATGTTTGGCTCTAGTGTGAGTGGTGTGGTGTGAGTGATCACACCATTGTGGTTATCTGGGTCACAAACATCTTCTTTGTACAGTTCTTCTGTGTATTCTTGCCACCTCTTCTTAATATCTTCTGCTTCCATTAGGTCCAGACCATTTCTGTCCTTTATTGTGCCCATCTCTGCATGAAATGTCCCCGTGGTATCTCTAATTTTCTTGAAGAAGTCTCTGTGGGGTTTGATTCTAAATGTGATTTCACCCTCCTACTGTCTGGTTGGGGCTTCTCCTTTGCCCTTTGAAGTGGGATATCTTTTTTTGGTGGGATCCAACATTCTCCTGTCAATGGTTGTTCAGAGCTTAGTTGCAATTTTGGAGATTTCACAGGAGAAGATGAGTGCACATCCTTCTACTCTGCTATCCTGTTTTTTAAAAATTGTATCTGTATATATCTGTTTAAAAATATGGAATACAGCTAGAATAACTGCTTTAATGTCTTTGTATTTGTGTCAGTTATGGGTTTCAGTGATTGATTTTTCTCTGCATTATGGGTGTTATTGCCGGCTTGTTGGCATGTTTGATTATTCTTAACTGGATTTCAGATGGTATAAATTTTACCTTGTTGGGGACTGGTTATTTTTATGCTCTACAAATACTCTTGAGCTACTGTTAAGTCACTTGGAACTAGTTTGATCCTCTCAGGTTTTGCTTTTAAGATTTGTGAGGCAGGATCCTAGCAGTATTCAGTAAGAGGCTACCTATTTCTGACTACTGAGGCAAGACCTTTCTAAATATGTAATATTACTCAATGCCTCATGAATTAAGATTTTGTGTCTAACTGGTGGGAACAAAGTTTGTAACTGGCTCCCTGTGACTCCTGGGCATTTTTTATCTTTTTGAGTGGTTCTTCCTGTCTGAGAACATTTCCCCACACACTGTGCTGGTCAGTATCCTGGTGACTGCTTGGGGAGGGCCCTCTGCAGCTCCCCAGCACAGAGTTCTGTCAGGTACTGCCCAACTCTCAGCTTACCCTCCCTATCTCAGGGAATTTGCTGGACTTCCCCTGGGTACCCTTCTCGGCTCTGTGTCCTGGAAGATCTCTCAAGACAATGAGCTGGGGCAACTGCAGGGCTCTCCTCATTTTCTCCTCTTCTCTCAGGGACCAATATTCTTCATTGCTTGATGTCCAGTGCCTCAAAAACTACAGTTTCATATATTTTGTCCATTTTTTTTTCACTGTTTCAGCTGCGATGGTGAATTCAGCCCCTGATATTATATCTTGGTCAGAAGGGGACATTTAACTGGATCTATATCTTCTCATTTGAGCCCAATTTCTTACCTATAGAGTGTATCAATTACATTTCATATAATATTGTTCTATTAATGGGAAATAGATGAGTTACATCAAAATGTTTAAGATAAAACCTTTCACTGTCTTTGGAAACACTTCTTCAGTGTCAGTTAAGAGGAAACTGTTACCACAAGTTTGCTTTTTTCAAGAATCAGGAAGTACTATGAGATCAGCATTAGAGTTTTTAAAAATGTTGTTATGTGTAGGAGACTATATCTTTTAGGTATTCGACTGGAAAAGACATTTGTCAGAATTGTCTTGCTGGCTTAGTTTGCTGTATTAAGTTTGATGTCATGTCTACTCATGGCACAAATTTTTCTCATGTGATGCCATTTACTAATGACACAAATTCTTCTGATGTGAGGCCAGCTAGTAATGACATAAATTCTTTTTCAAACATTGCTTTAGCATTTTTAATGAGCTTACTAGCTTTTGCTATAATGCTAGGAAATGCTGTGGTTATTTTAGCTTTTGTGGTGGACAAAAATCTTAGACATCGAAGTAATTACTTTTTCCTTAACTTGGCTGTTTCGGACTTCTTTGTTGGTAAGTTGCATATCTTTATTTACGATAATCTTTCTCGATTATAATTTATTTCTAAAAACATAAAATAAGCTTTTATTATTTCAAAGGACTGTATAAAATTGGGTACTATTAGGAATAAAAAGTTTAAGGATTTAAATTCACGGGAGGCTGTATGGCACTATATGGGAATGATATATATATGTAAATGAGGTTTGTAGGGGAATTTTCCTCTAAAAACAGTTTCTTTTTATGGAATAGTATTGCTTTAATCTAAGAGTTATTTTTGTTTCTGGAGCTATTTTCCTTGCCTGTTTAGGTTTATAAGTATTCCTTTTTAAGTAAGCATAGTTTCTTTAATATCACAGTGTTAGAGTTATAGGAAATGATGCAGATACTGGTAATTGGCACAATCAGAAAATAGGATGTTCAGGTCAAATAGTATAGCTGATATTATTTTATGATATATCACAGCATGTTGTAAAGTACACCCAACACTAACCTACTTTGCGTATGATATGGTATCATAGTGTTAAATAACTATAAGATCATAGAAATCAAAGTAATCATTCTTTGAAAATGTGCACTTCACAATTTCTTACTGCCTGATGATCATTTTCCACAATCCTTATAATAGTGAGTGTATAGTGAAAGTTACTCAGTTGTGTCTGACTTTTTGTGACCCCATGGACTGTACAGTCAATGGAATTCTCCAGGCCAGATTACTAGAGAGGGTAGCCTTTCCCTTCTCCAGGGGATCTTTCCAACCCAGGGACTGAACCCAGGCCTCCCACATTGCAGGTGAATTCTTAACAAGCTGAGCCACCAGGGAAGTGCATATCCTTGTAATAATAAGTAAATATGCAGAAGTGTCTACTGCTGATATTGTTTTACAGGACCTCATAGTTAATTTGTTATTGTGTATAGCTACATAAACACTTACAATTATGTTAAAATAGAGCAAAACTAACAGAACACTTAAGTTTAGTGCCTGGAACATAGTGATTGCTCAACTTGTGTTAGTCTTTTCACTCTTGATTTCTCTGTAGACAAATGTCAACTCAAACCAAGTTCACAAATGTTAGTAGAGTACCTACCATGTATAAGTACTGTTAAGTTCCAAGTGTAATTAGATGATGAGGAGAGATAGACAGGACTAGTTAATGTTTCTTTAATAAGCCTTCAAAATAGTACAGTAGGTAAGAGAAGTTCAGAAATGACTAACAGGACAAATTGATATGAGAACCTACAAAGACCTACCAAGTGTTATAGGCACTCAGAGGTGGGTGGCAGGGGGCAGGGGGCGGGGGCAAGGGGAACACATTTTGTTAGAGGATAGTGGCCTCCAAAATGAACTTTAGGGGATGGGAATAATTTCCATAGGCAGAGATGGGGAGGGCAGAGAATTCCAAGAATCAACAGCAATATGCTGATAGAAAATCATTGCATATACCTTCCTAAGTGTGAGCTCCAGGCTGGCTTGTGTGCAAATGGGCTATATGAGAACAGCAAAGGGTGAAGATAGAATAGTTGGAATCTATACAATGAAGGCCTTTGAATACTAGTGTGAGTCTGGATTGGAGCTTATTCAGAAGGCAATGTGACATTTAACTGAGTGACTGGGTTGAAGCTTCACATTAGAGGCATCAGAAGAGATGAAGGAAGTAGGAGACGCTGGAGCAGGGGGTGGCTTGGTTTCTGAGAATCCTGCAGTGACCTTGGCAGAAATCAGCAGTGAGGCTCTCAGCGAGGGTCAGTTCAGTCACTTAGTCATGTCCAACTCTTTGCAACCCCATGGACTGCAGCATGCCAGGCTTTTCTGTCCATCACCAACTCCTGGAGCTTGCTCAAACACATGTACATTGAGTCAGTGATGCCATCCAACCATCTCATCCTCTGTTGTCCCCTTTTCCTCCTGCCTTCAGTCTATCTCAGCATCAGGGTCTTTTCCCAGGAGTCAGTTCTTGCCATCAGGTGGCCAAAGTATTGGAGTTTCAGCATCAGTCCTTCCAATGAACACCCAGGGTTGATCTCCTTCAGAATGGACTGGTTGGATCTCCTTGCAGTCCAAGAGACTCTCAAAAGTCTTCTCCAACACCACAGTTCAAAAGCATCAATTTTTTGGCACTCAGTTTTCTTTATAGTCCAACTCTCACATCCATACTTTGCTTTAAGTAAAAAGCAGAGACATTACTTTGCCGATGAGGGTAAGAATGGAAATAAGTTTCGGAGGCAGAGATGCAATGGGGGTGGGGTTGTCAGGCAGGAGAAAGACGTGTTAAAGACTGAGTTCTGGAGACGAGAGAAGTATGACATTCCTCAGAGAAATAGGGAGCATTTGGGAAAGCAGTTTATGCTTCTGATATTGCAATGATAAAAGTTTTGGAGGAAACCTCTAGTTGGAAACATTGACTTAGGAATCCAGGTATAGAAATGACAGGATCACAGAAAAAAGTGGAGAACTAATATAGAAGCATTGAAAACCTTCAGCAGTCTCATTTTTCTCCTCAGTTCTGCCCCTCCAGGTAACCAACACTAACAACTTGATATAGATCCTTCCATACCCCTCTCTTTGCTCACGTGTGCATGGGTGTGTGCTCAGTTGCTCAGTCACGTCTGACTCTTTGTGACCCCATGGACTGTAGCCTGCTAGACTCCTCAGTTCCATGGGATTTTTCCAGGCAAGAATACTGGAGTGGGTTTCCATTTTCTTCTCCAGGGGTTCTTCCTGACCCTTCCTGACCCCAGGGACTGAACCCAAATCTCCTGCATTGACAGGCGGGTTCTTCACTGCTGAGCCACCAGGGAAGCCCTTTATGCTCACATAAACAGAAAAAGTGAAAGTGAAGTCACTCAGTCGTGTCTGACCCTTTGTGACCCCACGGACTGTAGCCTACCAGGCTTCTCCGTCCATGGGATTTTCCAGGCAAAAGTACTTGAGTGGGTTGCCATTTCCTTCTCCAGGGGATCTTCCTGACCCAGGGATCGAACCCGGGTCTCCTGCATTGTAGGCAGATGCTTTACCCTCTGAGCCACCAGGGAAGCCTGCACAGATAAATACACAAGTATATTTATGTGAACAGAGAATATTCTATTATAAATATATGTATCCCCCTCCTTCTTCACAGAGCTGTCCAACTTTTAGATGATACTCAACATTTAAAATGGATGATATATTTTGACTATTCCAAAGGAAGTAAGGACTTGTATACCTCATGGTCAGAAGGGATGGGGTAAAATTATATCCAAGGGAGAGAGACTGAGGCCTGAAGCTTTTCAATCAAGATGGTTCTAGACAAGAACAGAGTGCCTCTGTATAAGGCCCAGGGTCAGCATCATGGCAGGTCCACCATTGTGGTCTTGAGCATCACAATCTGTGGTTCCTCTTTGTGAAATGTCCCTGCAGATGTGACGTCTCAGCAGTCCTGGTGGTCCTCCTCTATCGTCAGGTGGATGGGGAAAGAAATGGCTTTGCTCCTGATGAGAGCAGTTGGACACGGGCCAGAATCTCTCTTAATCAGCCGGTCTCATCCTTCACATTTTCCCGGCCCCCTGCCAGCTCCATTCAGAGGTCCACTGATCTAAGGCAATAGTCACCATGACAGCACAGGGCTTGGCAGAGTCTTCGAGAGCATTTTGTAATTAGATTTGAGTTTTGTGTCAATGCTGTTCCTTCTCCTTTGCCATGCTCGGAAGTGTGTCTTTTTAGCTCTGAGCCTATAGGACCTCATGGTGGTAGTGGTGGTGGTGGGCCAAGATGGGCCTTGTGAGAGATTTTCTGTAGCTGTAAGATAGCAATTCTTAATATTTAGGGTCATGAGATCCAGAGCTCCACATCCACGTGGTGATGCCAGTACAGGTTAGAGCATCGCATGCTCCATATGGTAGGCTTTCTGGCTGAACGTCCTCTTGTCATGGGTTTTTGAACTGGCCTCCTGTAGAAGTAATTTCTTAAAATTTTTGCCACCTGAGCAGCTTCCTAGGCTGAATTTAGTTGAAAAGGAAAGATTTATTGAGGAAAAATTTCAGTATCAGGTGCATTAACATATCTCATCTATATATTATTCCAGAAAAATATTATTTATATCTATACTGATATCTATAAAATCGTTATCACATGACTAATGCTTCCATCTATGGGTACCTTTTTCATATCTACATTTGTGTGGGTATGTGTGGGCTACAAAACACATGATGGGTGATCCAGACAGGATCTTCAAGGGCAAAAGGTTATTGTTGATGACAGAGTCTGAACCACATTTTCAGGATGGCAAAGTGTAACTTTAGTATAACTCAGAAGTATTGTGGGTTCAGTTCTAGACTGCTGTAATAGCAAAAATCAAAATAAGAGTCACATGAATTTTTTGGTTTCTCAGTGCATGTAAAGGGGCTTCCCTGGTGGCTCAGAGGTTAAAGCATCTGCCTGCAATATGGGAGACCTGGGTTCGATCCCTGGGTCGGGAAGATCCCCTGGAGAAGGAAATGGCAACCCACTCCGGTATTCGTGCCTGGAGAATCCCATGGATGGAGGAGCCTGGTGGGCTGCAGTCCACGGGGTCGCAAAGAGTCGGACACGACTGAGCGACTTCACTTTCACTTTCACAGTGCATGTAAAAGGTACAGCTGCAGTCTACTAAGTATGCAATAACATTATGTCTAAAAAAATAATGTACACACCTTAATTTAAAAATATTCTATGGTAAAAAATGCTAACCATTTTCCAAGCCTTAACATAGTCATAATCTTTTTGCTCATGGGAAGTTCTTGCCTTGATGTTGACGGATGCTGACTGATCAGGGTGGTGGGTGCTGAAAGCTGGGGTGCCTGTGGCAATTTCCTAAAATGAGACAACATTGAAATTTGCCACACTCGTTGGCTCTTCCTTTCACTTGAATACTTACAGGTCATTCTAGGGTTATTAATCGGCTTAATTGCAATGTTGTTATGTCTCATGGAATAGGGAAACCTGAGGAGACAAGGAAATGGCAGGCTGGTGAGGCAGTCAGAACACACACAACATTTATGAAGCTCACTGAATTATTTGGGCAAAGTTCATGGAGCTCCAAAACAATTAAGACAGTAACATCAAAGATCACCACAACAAACATAATAATAAAAAAATAAAAATATTGTGAGAAGTAGCAAATGTGACATAGAGATGCAAAGGAAGCAAATGCTATTGGAAGAAATACTGCTGCCAGACTTTGCTCGATGCAGGGTTGCCATGAACCTTCCATTCATAATAAATGCAGTGTCCGTGAATTGCAACAAAGCGAAGCACAACAGAGTGAAGTGTGCTGGTACCTTGAGGCCTCAGATCTGGACTCTTCTCTTTCCCTCTGTGTTAGTCAGCTCGGGTTGCCCCAACAGAATAACCACCGTCTGAGTGACTTTACAGCAGTTCATTTTCTCAGAGCTCTGGAGGCTAGGACATCCCAGGTGCCAGCTGATTTGGTACCTGGTGAGGGCTCTCCTCCTGGCCTGCAGATGGCTGCCATCTTGCTTCATCCTCATCTGGCCTTGAGAGAGAGCGAGCAAGCTAGCTTCGCGGTGTTTCTTCCTCTAAGGACACTAAGGCTGTTGGATTAGAGCTCTACCCTTACAACCTAATTTAACTTTAATTAGCTCCTTATAGGCCCCATCACTCTGGAGATTCGGGCTTCAGCATGTGAATTTTGGGGGAGGGTGACACAGACGTTCAGTCCATAACACCCTCAATAAAATTACTGTTATCCACACATTGCTCTGTTGGTCCAAAGAATTCACTAGGGCTTTCAGCTTCCCCTCTACCTTCTGACTGTCATTTTCTCATGGAAGATGCAGTTTTTTTTTTTTTTTTAAGCTTTATTTTTAATTGGAGGATAATTGCCTTACAATATTGTGTTGGAGACCCAGGTTCAATCCCTGGGTCGGGAAGATCCTCTCGAGAAGGAAATGGCAACCCACTCCAGTACTCTTGCCTGGAAAATCCCATGGACGGAGGAGTGTGGTAGGCTACAGTCCATGGGGTCGCAAAGTCGGACACGACCGAGTGACTTCACTTTCACTTTTCTGCCATATATCAATATGAATCAGTCATAGGTATATATATGTCCCCTCCTCTTGAATCTCCCTTCCACTTCCCACAAGATGCAGCTTCTTAACTGGCTTCAGAAAGAAGGGGCTATTTAGGATTGGCAGCAATTTTTAATGAAACTAGACTTCCCCATTTTCATCTACTCATTCATCTGATACTGATTTATTTTGAACCAGGCACCCTTTTAGGTGCTGGGGCTATATCAGGGAAAATACAGTAAAAAAAAAAATCCCTGCCCTCATGGTGCTTGTACTTTTTCGGGGAACATGGGTGGGGAGACAGACAATAAACAATATAAATAAATAAATAAAATTACACGACATTTTAGAGGTTGATCATTTGCTACTGAGAAAAACATAGTGGGGAGGAAGTATGTTAGAGGTAGAGGTTACAGTGTAAACTTCAGGGTTAGGGCTCTCTGAGGAAGATTCATTTGAGTAAACAGAAGGGAAGTATGCTGCATGCCAGGATACCCATGCAAGGATCTGAGGGTGTGGGTGTGGGTGTGGTGTATTTGAGGTCAGATAGGGTGAAGAGATATCACTGTCAACAAAGGTCCATACAGTCAAAGCTCTGTTTTTTCCAATAGTCATGTATGGATGTGAGAGTCGGACCATGAACTGAGTGCCAAAGAATTGATGCTTTTGAATTGTCGTGTGGGGAAGACTTTTGAGAGTCTCTGGGACTGCAAGAAGATCAAACAACTCAATACTAAAGAAAATCAACCCTGAATATTCACTGGAAGGGCTGATGCTGAAGCCGAAGCTCCAATACTTTGGCCACCTGATGTGAAGAGCCAACTCTTTGAAAAGACCATGATGCTGGGAAAGATGGAAGGCCAAAGGGGAAGAGGGCAGCAGAGGATAAGACAGCTAGATAGCATCACTGACTCAATGGACATGAATTTAAGCAAACTCTGGGAGCAGTGGAGGACACAGGAGCCTGAGTTGCTGCAGTTCATGGGGTTGCAAAGAGTCAGACATGACTTAGTGACTGAACAACAACAAGGGTGAAGAGGAGTGAGCCAGGAGTGGAGGAGTAGCAGAGGGTTTTTTCTCTCACACTGTCCCTACCTCTTGCCTGGAAAATCCCATGGATGGAGGAGCCTGGTGGGCTGCAGTCCACGGGGTCGGGAAGAGTCGGACACGACGGAGTGACTTCACTTTCACTTTCATGCATTGAAGAAGGAAATGGCACCCACTCCAGTGTTCTTGCCTGGAGAATCCCAGGGATAGGAGCCTGGTGGGCTGTGCATCTATGGGATCGCACAGAGTCGGACACGACTGAAGTGACTTAGCAGCAGTCCCTATCTTACAGAGTTTCTATGACAGTTAGATGAGATGATATATGTAATGCACACAGGACAGTGTCTGGCATATGGTAACTGTACAATACCTATTAGCTATTATTCATTTATTTAAGTTAAATGTGTGAGCCATTAGTCAACTCTAGATGTTGTGAAAAATACAAAGATCGACTTCCAACATGGTCCCAATCTTAACACGTGACAATGTTTTAAAGTAGGATGTGTCTGTACATGAGAGAGGGAGAGATGACTGAGGTGCCAGGAGAGGGCAGGTGACAAAGGGTCACTTCTACCTAGGAAGTTCCAATAAAGATGATAAGAAAGATATCATTTTTTTTACACTAAGTGAAGAATGAGAAGGAGTTAAATAGCCTTCTCTGTAAAAGAGAGATCTTCAAGGAAGAAGAATGTTCTTGGCAAAAGCAGAAAGATGTGGCAATGTGAGATGTGTTTAGGGGAAGGGCAGCCCATCCTGTCTGGGTCGGATCATGAACACAAAAGATGATGTGTGCTGTATATGGCTGGAAATACATGTTGGGACCTGAACTTAATTTGGAAAGTAATAAGGAGCCATTGAAGGTATGATGTTTGTGACAGCTATTTTTAAAATGGTATTTAAAGAACATGTAAGAGATCAGTACCGAATTTGTTGATGAAATACCATGAATTTCTAAATTATAATCAAGCAGTTTTTGGTCATTTCAGATAGTTCATTGTGTTGTGTTTGCGTCTCTTCATATTCATTGATACGTGCTATATTTTTTAACCTTCATTTTTTTCCGCCCCACGCAGGTGTGATCTCCATTCCTTTATTCATCCCTCACAAGCTCTTCAACTGGGAGTTTGAAAATAACATTTGTGTCTTTTGGCTCACTACTGACTATCTTTTGTGTACAGCATCTGTGTATAACATCGTACTCATCAGCTTTGATCGATACCAGTCAGTCTCAAATGCTGTAAGTCAAAACATTAATTTATCCTGCTTAGAAGATTATATATTTGTAAATTTTATAAATTTTGGGTCTCTAAGCAAAAATTTTTGTTTGTTTGTTTAATGACCAACCTTAGAGAAGCCTGATTACCCTTTTGTTGGCACTAAGTTCTCACTGGCTGTTAGTGAACACTTTCTGTGTGTTTGGTTAAGTCACTCCCCTGCGTCCAATGAAAATGGGAAAATGTCCAAAAGAATCCAAGACAAGTTGTGAGAAGTGATAAACTGAGTCTGTAGTAGGTTGGATATGCATGAGTCTCACAGAAGGTTTATCTGTTCAACTCCTTAAAAAACTTGAGACCTGAATGTATTCTTCACGATTGAACTTGGTGGGCAGGTAGAAAGACTCCCAGACTTCTGCATGTCATGAGGAAATTAATTTTGAATGACCAAAGGAAAAAACAGTGTATAGGGAAGCCACAGGTTATACCAGTAAAACTAACCAGTGCCAGTTTAGGACCCAGGCCAAGCAAGTCTGAACTAACCAAGATCTGGAATAGTCTCATCAATTAGTTCATGACAGTTCTTAAGCAAGCTAAATTTATCAGCAACAAAGGAGGGAATAAGATTGATGTTAGTAAGGATGAAGGATGGGAGGAGGCCACAGAAATAATGAAGAGTGATCTGAAGAGTCTGAGGCCTTGATGGGAAACTTCCTTCACTCCCGAGTCCCAGGGACCTAAATGTATGGGGAATGATTTTGTGACAGGGATTTTGTTAAGGACTGGGATACAGAACTGAATCTGTCGAGTCTTTTTTTTTTTTTGAGGAACATAACAGTCTAATGTGGAAATGGATCCATAAACAAAGGGACTAAGTGTGGTGCTGGAGGCATTGAGAGGCCAGGGACAGCTCTTTCCTGGGAGAGCTGTGCATCTTGGAGGCAGACAGGACTGGGAGGGTGCATTGGATAAGGATAGGATAAAATACCATTACAAAGAGATTCCAAAATGCTGAGACTCAGACTGTAAGGCAGAAGTTACTTTTTCTCTCATAGAACAGTTCAGGAAGATTAGAAGGCTCTGCTCCAGGAGCTCACCCGGGGACCCAGGCTCTGTACTCTCTAGAGCAGGCACTTTTGGCATCTGTTGCAATTGCTCAAATAAAACTTTATCATCCAAATAGTTGGTGGGCCACACATGCTCCATGATCAGTGGTTTGCTGACCCCCATCCTAAGTCATTAACCTCCTCGGCATGCTCAAAGTCAAGTTGTTGTCATTTCAGGTTTCAGAAAAGAAGAGCAGAAGGCAGAAGTCCAGGGCAAAGGCTTTTCTTTTAACCAAGTAGTGCGGAATCGTACAATCATTTCCACTCACCTTTCACTGGTGAAATGTAGTCACATGGCCTTACCTTATTGTAAGGGAAGCCAGGAAGTGTGTTCTCCAGCTGAGCTGCCATATGGCAAGGAAGAAGTAGAGAATGGGATGTGGTGGGACAGCCAGACACTTGACGTTGAGTACTTCACTGGCACCAGAGTCCACTGCAGTTTGTACTGGACGAACTCTGCAGAGAGTACAGAGCAGTTTGGATTAGCAATCCAGAAGCCTATAATCTCACATTTTTCAAACTGCAGGTAGTAACTCATTTTTGAGTCATGAAGTCAGTTCAGTGGCCTGTTACATCACTTTTTCTTAGAATGAAAAAACATGAAAAGAAGTAGAACAGAACTTACAAATTAGAGTAAATCAGAGTACCCTGGGTATAATAAAGGTAAGAACTGTTTTATGAATACTTCTGTCAGTATCCTTAAGGGTTTAAAATGCATTTCTTACTTGCGGTTACAGTCAAAATGTGTGAAAAGCAGTGCTCTAGCTAATTATCTTCCCCATTTGTACTTTAAACATTTCCTTTCTTTCTGGGTCTTCTATTTAATCTCAACTGAGTGTTCCTAGTTAGTGTTCACTGGGACATTTCTTCATTGCAGGCTCAAGCTCTTGAGTGAACCTCAGGTTTGTGTAAAGGAAAGGGGCAGCTTTCCCAGTTAGAAAAAAGGCTTAGACATTACAGAGAGTTGAGGAGTGATGCCCAGAGGGAAAAATGGATGGGTTTATTTCTTGGTCTTGCCCTGAGAAATTCCCTGACAATGCGGGCTGTAAACTTGGTGAGGGCCAGGTCAGCCGGACCCGGGTCCCTAGCACATGGCAGAGACAAGTGTAACAGGTGCTAGAGGCAGCGGTGTGGGAATGCTCATGGGGGTGAGCAGGCAGCACCAGCACCTCTGTTGGCTGAGTTCCAGCACAGCTGTAGGAAGCCAGAAGGAAACCTTCAAAGACCACAGGAGCTCCTAGGAAGTGATCATGGGGAACAGAGCCCTTGCTGTAGCTAAAAGTCGAGAAGACAGTGTAACAGGTCAGGGCAACAGGCGGGGCTTGAGAAGTGGAAATCTGACAATAACCGAGGAAAGGAAGGCTCAGTGCAAATGGCCATGCCTGACAAGCACTTAGAATGGCCCTGCAATCCCATCTCATTATTAACACCAGCACGTTCCAGGGGCTGCTCTGCCTCACAAAAGAAACCTGGCTGACAGAATGCTTGGATGTCTTATGGAAGTGGGGAAGGAGGCAGGGTAAGAGGAGACATCCTGAATAATGGACATATTCTGTGAAAGGTGAGAAGTGGGCCACGGATGAATTTCAGGGAGGCATGGGCCTGCATTCAAGCAATTTTGAACTGTCATCTGTCTAACATGCTACCCAGAGATGAGGGAAGAGATTGGCATCATCATCTCAATTCCCTTGGATGTCTGTTATCCCATTTGACCTTATGTATAACAGAAAAGTGATCACTTTCCAGCGAATTGTACCATATCATTACAAAGGCTGAACAAAGCAATTAAAAAACTAAACGCAGTTTTATGACCATCTGGGTATTGTTACTATCTTCATAATCATTACACTTAAATGCAAGTATTAATTAGTGGTATGAGAAGCAGAAGGCAAAAAGATGTACTGTACATGGGAGCTTGTGGTTAGCACCATATACATTTTAGATTAGCCTCAGAAATACCAGTAATTTGGAAAAAGGGTAAAAAGAAAGGGAAAAAAAAACCAATTCCCTGATTTTTTTTTAAAAAAGTAACTTAAAAAATTTAAACAAACCTCCTTTTACCTCTAGCCCATTGGTGAGCCCTCTTTAGCACATATAACCCATTAAAGAAAGACAGTGATTGGCACTGTTATACCCCTTTAATAAAAATGAGAACATACTTCAGGACAAGACTTAAAAACTCAGAGAAAATGGTACTTGAAAGATGGTGAAAAGGGAAGTGTGTTCCCACGTCATGAGTAAATCATTTCCTTTTCCTTGAATATAAGCAGAGAAACATGGAACATGGTTGGAAGAAATCTTACTGATCTGAAAGGGGTTTGGAGAGATTGTCTGCTCCAAGTCCCCTTAGATAAGTCTTGGGTCACATGGTTACCCCTAATATGGGTAGTTGGCATCTTAGATTTCTTATAGAAGATATTCTTCAAGATTTTAGAATCTATCAAAGGTCCTGGGATCTGAGAGCAATCCTCGCCCACAGAATCTCATCTTTCCTGATAGAAGCCTGTCCCTGTGCTCAAGTGGGCTTAGAATATTCTTCACTCCTAAAAAGGACCGTGGCACTCACCACAGCCACGTCTCCCCAAATGGCTGGCCACCATCGCTTCAGTACCATTTTTGCTGGGTGGATACATTTGTAGAAAGAAACGTTAGGTTCTGCTCGTAACACTGTAGTTTCTCCTTACAGCTGATTTAACTCTCTTTCTTTTTGTTGCATCATCTTGTGGGAGGAATGTAAGAGTTCTGTCCTTTTTGACCCCACCTTGAAGGCTCAGCATAAACTGCAGAATAGATTCTGTCTTTCAAACTTTTTTTACTGTGACTTCAGTGATAAATGCATTTTACACTGTGATTCGGTATGCACATTTCTCTCTCTCTTATGTATATCTATTAATGTTTTCCCAAAGCAAGAGTTTCATCAAACAATACATATCCTTATGATGTGTGATGCATTCTGACATTGATTATCCCAATTTGTTACAAATGCTGCTCACGACCCAGTTGGCAGGTTAAAAGCACTGTGAACATGTTCACCCAGTTTCAGTTAACAGTTCAGATTAGTGTCTGTGGACTAGGGAAACCTGTGTTCTTCTTTTAGATATTAACCTTGACATTTTCCATAGTGTCAGACGTTTAACCTTAAACTGTAAGAAAGCCTACATCTTGGCCCAGGGTTCACCAAAACCCAACCCTCTGCCTTGGCCCAATCATATTACCCAGATTCAGTGACCAGTTCCGCTGTGCACATCACGGAAACTCCTGAGGGCTGACTGTATGCTTTGTGCAATCAACATGTGCTCATTGTATTAAAAATAATTTATTTGGTTTCTTTTAGGTGTCTTACAGAGCTCAACATACTGGGACCTTGAAGACTGTGACTCTGATGGTGGCCGTCTGGGTGGCGGCCTTCTTAGTGCATGGGCCAATACTAGTTTCAGAGGTTAGGAAGGAATTGGGGGGGGACTGCAAACCTGAATTCCTTAAAAAATGGCATATCCTTGCCCTCACGTTACTCTTCGAATTCGTGATCCCAGTCTTGCTAGTGGCTTATTTCAACATGTATATTTACTGGAGCCTATGGAAGCGCAGTCATCTCAGTAGGGGGCATTCTGGATTCATTTCTGCCCCTTCCAGTAGCAGTGGACGCTCATTCAGGAATGGACTGTTTTCGAGGCCATCTCTTTCCAACCTGGAGGAATCAGCAGCATCCCTTCGTTCTGAGAAATCAGGAAGAAAGAGCAGCCTCTTGTCTTCCTTAAGACCCCAGATGAATAGTTTAACTGCTTCCAAAACAAGCTCTCTCTCCCATTCAGATTCCCTAGCTCTTCACCAAAGGGAACATCTTGAGCTGCGCAGAGGCAAGAAACTAGCCAAGTCATTGGCCATTCTCTTGGGTGTTTTTGCTGTTTGCTGGGCTCCCTACTCTCTGCTCACAATTATTCGTTCATGTCATGGCACACACTCAGATCTCTCAAACGCTGTGTACGAGTTCACATTTTGGCTTCAGTGGTTTAATTCCTTTGTCAATCCTTTTTTGTATCCCTTGTGTCACAAGCGTTTTCAGAAGGCCTTCTTGAAATTATTTCATGTGAAAAAGCAGTCCATACCATCACAAAATCGGTCAACATCTTCTTAAAGATAATCATTTTGCTTATGTAAATTTCAGCCTTGCTCTCACTTAAATGAGTCTGGCTTTCATCGTGCCCTTTCCACTCTACTGAAAAAGTCCATAAAATTGTAACACTTGAAAACTTAAACAAATAAAAAACCCCTGGAACCTAGAAGTCAGTGGAAAATTATTCTGGTGAATAACAACAACATCATTAGAAACTGACAATAATATTTTTGTAAACTCAGAGCCACAAAAGCACTATATTTTTCTTAGTCATCACCTCTTCTTTGTCTTTTAGATCTTAAGATAACTTTGATTGTGAAATTCAAAAATTTTGGTTTTCTTTCTAGATGTTCAGTGTTGCTACAGTCTTAAGTGAATTTCCATTTTTATTTTACAGTGATGAAAACTCATCACGTTTTAAGATCATTCCCTAAAGCATACAAAAGGAAAAAGAGCTCTTTAGCCCTTTTTCCTGGGGGTGGGTAACTCTGTTATGGTCACTGGGCAGGTGAATTAGGGTTTGAGTGAGGGTGAAGAGGTGAGGATGCTCAGATGAAAGAGCAGAGGGCATGTATACTTACAGACTCTGCATTCCTGATCTGAGAAAAGAAGGAAGTGTGGGATGATGGGAGAAAGAGGAAGTCACTGCAGCTCCTGAAGGTTCTCAATGAAGTTATCTTGGAGTCCCTGGCAATCCTAGGATGACAGGGTGAGGGATAGGTAATGGGTTGAAAGGATGGCTTTCCCGTTTCCTTCCTGCCCCCTTGTCCTAACTTGCACATCAGCTAAAACTTCTCCATGAGAAAATATGAAAGAATGAGAAAGGCTAAGAGATGCAAAAGGACTATAAGATTAAACCTGATGTATCTGGTATAACATTTACAGAACTAGTATGTGTCAATAATTATGAATCAAATGTATTTCTGTCTTTGATCTTTTAACTCATGTGCTCAATATTTTATATTGCAGTGCTCAGAGTGATTCCTTTACTATGCAGTTAATGTAGGTTATACCTAACTGATGAGTTGCATTTCATTAGTCTCGTGACATTTTGTTCTTTTTGTCATTACTAATTTTTTATAGTGTTCTTTACCTGTCTTTGTCATAACATTTCACTGTGATTTCATAGTTAATCTCTTCAGTAAGATTTTACCAGTATTTCTTCTACAATTTCTTAGAATTCTTATAATACAGATTAGTCATTTTCATATCTTAGATCTTTTAAACTTTTGATTCATCTGAAACATTAAAATATGAAAATCTTTGAAGTATATCATAAATGCTTGGAAATGCACATGGTTTGTTATATACACTTACACATTAACATTAGTTTCAAAACAGGAAATATGTTCAATATTCAATCATAATTGAAAAATTTGAGAAACCCTTATAAACACACAAGTTTTTACAATGCTGTAGCTTGTTAGTTTTGACATTTATAAATCAGTAGTTGTGGATTTCATCTCATTACTGGAGGTTTGAATGATCATTGAATGGAGTGGCCCCATGAAAACTTTTTCCAGTTGAACCTTGGAGGAAACATGCCTAAATAGTCATATGTATTTTCTAAAGTCAGAAAACATAATATGTATTGTATTTCATTTAATCCAAGATGCTGTCCATCTAAGACATACCATCTTACATTATAAAAGAGAAAATGCTGCAGATTGTCTATGAAACAAGGTTTAAAAGAATCACACTTATAAGTAAGTCCTATTCTAATTTCAGAATTGTTGAAAAGTGAGAAATGTATGTTTCAGAAGTGATGAAATGTGAGCCAGGTATGAGAAATGAACAGAACAGGGCTAATCTTCTATGAAGTGAGACTCTGAATAAAATACTTTTGATGGTACATTCAGGTATTCATGAAACAACTGTGAATTAGGAGTCTATCACATATTAGCTACTTATTATAAATATGACTGTGAACCTTGACAATAAGATTTAGATTCCCTGGGGCAAAAATATTATTGGGTTGGCCAAAAAGTTTGTTTCAGTTTTATCATAAGATCTTACAGAAAAGCCCAAATAGTTTTTTTGCCAATCCAGTACATCGGGGTTCTCTTAGTACAGTACACTGCATAGCTATTTATTGAAAAGGCACACACTAGGCATTTTCCTTAAAAAGGGAATGTCAGTCTCAGTCTTCTAAATCTGCACTGTAAGAACTTTTAAAATGTTTTTCATTATAATGAAAATATATGTACTTATTATAAAAAGACAACAGTTAAACAATTTCTTTACCCAAGAACCAGCCACAATTATTAGCTTTGTGTAGATGTTTCTAAAGAAAAGAATGATATAATCCCATTTTCTAGAAACATGTTTGTATATCTAAACTTTGATATAACCGCCTCAAGATATCCTCAAGTGAGACTTATCATAAAATGAACCTTCCTATTCTAGTATGAGTAATTACTAGCCTCCACTTCCCAGTATAACTGGTTTATAAGCACTTACTAAATTTTAAAATTAAAGATATTTATTTTAAAATTATTTAAAAATACATATTAAAAAAAAAGAATATTTAGTTCAGTTCAGTTCAGTCACTCAGTCGTGTCTGACTCTTTGGGACCCCATGAATTGCAGCACACCAGGCCTCCCTATCCATCACCAACTCCCAGAGTTTACCCAAATTGATGTCCATCCAGCCGAGTCGGTGATGCCATCCAGCCATTTCATCCTCTGTCGTCCCCTTCTCCTCCTGTCCCCAATCCCTCCCAGCATCAGGGTCTTTTCCAGCGAGCCAACTCTTTGCATGAGGTGGCCAAAGTACTGGAGTTTCAGCCTCAGCCTCAGTCCTTCCAATGAATACCCAGGACTGATCTCCTTTAGGATGGACTGGTTGGATCTCCTTGCAGTCCAAGGGACTCTCAAGAGTCTTCTCCAACACCACAGTTCAAAAGCATCAATTATTCGGCTCTCAGCTTTCTTCACAGTCCAACTCTCACATCCATACATGACCACAGGAAAAACCATAGCCTTGACTAGACAGACCTTAGTCGGCAAAGTAATGTCTCTGCTTTTGAATATGCTATCTAGGTTGGTCATAACTTTCCTTCCAAGGAGTGTCTTTTAATTTCATGGCTGTAGTCACCATCTGCAGTGATTTTGGAGCCCCCCAAAATAAAGTCTGACACTGTTTCCACTGTTTCCCCATCTATTTCCCATGAAGTGATGGGACCAGATGCCATGATCTTTGTTTTCTGAATGTTGAATTCACGGCTGCTTCAGCAAAGCACAGCCGCTGCTCTTTACCTTGGACATGACCACAGGAAAAACCATAGCCTTGACTAGACGGACCTTAGTCAGCAAAGTAATGTCTCTGCTTTTGAATATACTATCTAGGTTGGTCATAACTTTTCTTCCAAGGAGTAAGCGTCTTTTAATTTCATGGCTGCAGTCACCATCTGCAGTGATTTTGGAGCCTAAAAAATAAAGTCTGACACTGTTTCCACTGTTTCCCCATCTATTTCCCATGAAGTGATGGGACCAGATGCCATGATCTTTGTTTTCTGAATGTTGAGCTTTAAGCCAACTTTTTCACTCTCCTCTTTCATTTTCATCAAGAGGCTTTTTAGTTCCTCTTCACTTTCTGCCATAAGGGTGGTGTCATCTGCATATCTGAGGTTATTGATATTTCTCCCGGCAATCTTGATTCCAGCTTGTGCTTCTTCCAGCCCAGCATTTCTCATGATGTACTCCTCATACAAGTTAAATAAGCAGGGTGACAATATACAGCCTTGACATACTCCTTTTCCTATTTGGAACCAGTCTGTTGTTCCATGTCCAGTTCTAACTGTTGCTTCCTGATCTGCATACAGATTTCTCAAGAGGCAGGTTAGGTGGTCTGGTATTCCCATCTGTTTCAGAATTTTCCACAGTTTATTGAATTTAATGTATTTTAATTTTTTTCCTTTGAGACACTGACTTAAGGAATTGTTTAGAATTGTTTTGATTAATTTCTAAGTGCTGGAGATTTTTCTTTTATCATTGTCGTTGATTTCTAGTTTGATTCCATTGTGGTCAGAGAACACATTTTGTATGATGTCAATAATTTAAATTTCTTGAGTTTATTTTATGAACCAGGATATGTTCCCTCTTGATATTTGTTCCATGGGCACTGGAAAAGAATCTATGTTCTGCTGCTGCTGTGTGGGCTTTTCTATAGCTGTTGATGAGATCTTGTTAGTTGACAGTGCTAAGCTTTTCTGTATCCTTGTTGATTTTCTTTTTAGAAGTTCTATCAGTTGTTGGGAGAAAGGTATTCAAGTCTCCGGCTACCACTGTGATTTTTTTATTTCCCTTTTCCAGTTCCATTGGCTTCTGCTTCATGTATTTCGTATTTCTGTTGTTTATGTATATGTGTTATGTTAGTCGCTCAGTCATATCTGACTCTCTGCAACCCCATGGACTGTAGCCCACCAGGCTTCTCTGTCCATGGGATTTTCCAGGCAAGAATGCTGGAGTGGGGTGCTATTTTCTTCTCCATTCCATATATAGTAGTATATATATGTCAATCACAATCTCCCAATTTAGCCTCCTCTTCCTTTATACCCTGGTAACTGTAACTTTGTTTCTATATCTGTGGCTCTCTGTTTTATAAATACATTCATTTATACCCTTTAAATTGAATTGCTTGCTTTTAGTAAAATTTTATGTATACAGGTTTAGAACTATGTCTTCTCAGTGTGTTGACTCTTGTAAGGTTACATTTTTTCCTCTTTATGGTAGTTTTTTACTCTGAAGTGTGCTTGATCTTGTATTAATAGAGCCACTGTTTTGCAAATATTTTCTCCCAGTCTGTGGCTTACTTTCTCATTCTCTTGATCAAGCTTTTTTTTTCTTCTTTTCTTCAGTTTCAGAAATTTGACTATGGTATATGGGTTTACTCTTTTGCAAGGGTTCACTCAACTTTTTGAATATGTGGGGTTAGCTCTTTATCAAATCTGGAAAGTTTTCAGCCATTGTTACCCTGAGCACTTTTTCAGTCCTACCTTTTCTCTGCTCCTTCTGGGAACATACCATGAATGTTAGAACTTCTGTTACACTTCCACAGTTCCATGAGGCTTTAACCTTTTTGTAATTTTCTGTTTTTCAGATTTGGTAATTTTTATGTCTTACAATTCACTGATTCTTTCTTATGTTCCCTCCATTCTATTGTTTAGCTCATCCCCCAGCTTTTTATTTTTGCAAATGTATTTTTCAGCTCTAAAATTTCCATTTGGTTCTTCTTTATACCTTGTGTGCTTTCTTGGTTGAGAATTTCTGTTTGCCAAACAGTTTTTTGTTTGTTTCAAGTGTGTTCAGAATTGCTTGTTGAAGCATTTTATCATGAGTGATTTAAGATCTTTTTCAGGTATTTCAAACAGTGTTATCCTCATTTCCTGTTGTTGTTCAGCCACTCAGTTGTGTCGACTCTACAGGTCATGGACTGCAGCACTCCAGGCTTCCCTGTCTTTCACTAACTCCAAGAGTTTGCTTAAACTCATGTCCATTGAATTGGTGATGTCATCCAACCATTTCACACTCTGTTGTCCCCTTCTCCTCCTGCCCTCAATTTTCCCCAGCATCAGGATCTTTTCCAATGAGTAGTTTCTTCACATCAGGTGGCCAAAGTATTGGAGTTTCAGCTTCAGCATCAGTCCTTCCCATGAATATTCAGGGTTGATTTCCTTTAGGATTGACTGGTTTGATCTCCCTGGACTCTCAAGAGTCTTCTCCAGCACTACAGTTTGAAAACATCAGTTCTTCAGCGCTCAGCCTTCTTTATGGTCCAATTCTCACTTCCATACATGACTACTGGAAGAAACATGACTTTGACTACACAGACCTTTGTTGGCAAAGTGATGTCTCTGTTTTTTGATGTGCTGTCTAGGTTGGTCATAGCTTTTCTTCCAAGGAGCAAGCCTCTTTTAATTTTTTGGCTACAGTCACTGTCCGCAGTGATTTTGGAGCCCAAGAAAATAGAGTCTGTCACTGTTTCCATTTTTCCACCATCTATTGACACTTATTGTCTTTTTCATTCCGTTCACGATATTCTTGGTTCTTAGAATGAAATGTGATTTTGAATTGAATCCTGGGCATTTTGTGTATTATTTAAGGCTGGATCTTCTGTTTTATCTGGCTTCCTTTCATACTGCTCTAGAAAGGGAAGGAGGTTGAGGCCTCATTATTGCCAGGCAGGGGTATAAGTCCAGTTTCCCAGTCCACCTCCATTGCCACCTGAGTAGGGGAGGGGGTGCTCTTCATCTCTGCTGGGTGGAGGTGGGGGTGTTGGCTCCCTTCTAGGCATCCACTGATACTTTCTTGGCTGGAAGGGCTAAGAATGCCTCATTGCTACTCTCCACATGACACCTACTGATACCAAGGAGCTGCTCCTGCTGGAGGGTGATAAAAGTCCTGTCCACTAGGCTTTATTGGGTACTACTCAGTAGGGAGAGCGGAGGAGGCAACGGCACCCCACTCCAGTACTCTTGCCTGGAAAATCCCATGGACGGAGGAGCCTGGTAGGCCACAGTCCATGGGGTCGTTAAGTCGGACACGACTGAGCGACTTCACTTTCACTTTTCACTTTCATGCATTGGAGAAGGAAATGGCAACCCACTCCAGTGTTCTTGCCTGGAGAGTCCCAGGGATGGGGGAGTCTGGAGGGGGGCCGTCTATGGGGTCGCACAGAGTCGGACACGACTGAAGCGACTTGGCAGCAGCAGCAGCAGGGAGAGAGAGGGGCCCCCTGTTGCTGTGCCATGGTGTGGTGCTAACAGTAGTGGTTGAAAGTCTAGGCTCCTCAAGTGTCTCCAGTGACACTGCCAGAGTGAGGAGCTCCTTGTCACAGCCCAGTGAGGGTGAAAGTCTAGGCTCCTCAGTGGGTGTTGGGAGCTTGGGTAAGCATGGGGTTTATATATGTGTGTGCGTGTGTTTTAAAGGAAGAATAGAGAAAAGTAAATACTTCATCTTCTGTCAGCTTTATTCTGTATTGACTATTTCTACAAGTAATATTCATAAAGAATTGGATAAAAGAATGAAAGTCTGTATTTCAATGAGCAAAGAACATTCGTAGGGTAACGGCATGGGATATGGATGTGGGGTCAAAATATCCTGCTTAATGGCTTTTGACTGGTAAGCATGGGTATAAAAAATTCTAAGAAAGTGACCCTGGCCTTAAGTAGCATTCAATCCAGCTTGGAAGCCAAGATGCAGATTGCAAAATGGGTATGCCAACAAAGCAGCAACTTCTAAGTGCTCAATAAGCCATAAGCTGAACATCTTGTCAAAGGCTAATTCTGAGACGGAGCAGCCAGGGAGGTCCCATATTTCATACAAGAGGCAGGTTGTGAGCTAAGCTCAGAAAAATCAGACTTGGATATGATAGGAGGAGGCAGCTGGTGAGAGGCATTGAAATAGGGAGAGTGGAATTGACAAAAATGGAAAGTCAGCAGTATAAAAAACTATAATATTTAATTATTTTGGGTGTATTAGCTTCTGGACACTATCCCAGATACCTTATATTATTGTACTTGGTCATCCTTCACAATGTCCCCTTTGAAGTACAAATTATAATCCTTTTTTACAGATAAGGAAACTGAGGCCCAGGAAGGTAACTTCCCCAAAGTCACATACCTATGTCAAGACGAAGAGTTAGATTCTGAGACATTTTAAGCTCTTTTCTAGAATGCTGGGAATGTGCACAGCAGTTGGCTGGAACAGCACTAGCTTGGGTGACAAGAGGAGAATGCTAAGATTGAAAATTCAAGCAACATGTGCCAACAAAGGAATGAGAGCCTGAGTAGGCCTCTTTGGGGACAGCAGGCAGAGGGGCGCTATGACAGGGAAGGGGGCCCAGTTTCCAGCATGTAAGATGGGAATATGGCTCTCACACTGCCCTTTATTGTTTTTTTCTAAATTGCATTTAAAAAACAAAGCAAAACTGTTTTCTCTGGTCATGCCTGGGGTATGTGAGATGCTAGTTCCCCAACCAAGGATCAAACTTGCACCCCCTGCATTGGAGGTGTGGAACCCTAACTACTGGGCCACCAGGGAAGTCCCTCACAATGACCTTCGAATAAAACCCCTTGCCAGGTCACCTTTCATGTCATTTCAAAAATACGAAGATGACAAAAGTCTTCCAGTGGGACTTATTCTTTCTCTCTCTCTCTCGAAAGACAAATGTTATTTACAGAACACTTTTATAGAATTTTTTGATTGAGACTTTGAGATATGATGGGTTAAATTCTACTTAGCTTCTGGCTCTTAGTTTTTAAACTGTCAAGCTCCTGAATCATGTTTAGTCTCTCATTCAGAGCCTGGTTAGGTTAGACACAATGTGGGTAGACAGAATGACGTCACATGCCTCTTTCAGATGAGACAAAGGAGAAATAAAGGGGAAGAGAAGGGTTCTAATAGATACAGTGGAAGAGGAGGATTCTAATAGAATTTTGCTCCAAAAGACTAGAGGAGACTGACCAAAAAGGGGGGAAAATTTGGACCCAAAGATTCCACTGAATTCTTGAACGTGTCTGTGGTGGTGTAATCACTAGTGCTAAAGGCATTATAAACACTTGCTATTAACAGGGGAAAAGAAGGCCGAAGAAGTAGCATCTGAGAGGAGCCATAGAAAGCTGTTGCCAAAAATACTTCACAGAATGTCAATTCCATGGAAGGATCCAAGAGAAAAAAAGTTCCATGGTTTGTGAAAAACTCTAGGTTAATCAAATGTGTCTTTACTGCAAGACTTTTCAGAGCCTTTAAAATTTTCAGCTGTGTTATGAACTGCCAAAGGGGATGTAGTATGCTGTGTTCCCCAATATACTTATTGACAGGAATTCCCCCCATGCTTCCCCACCTCACTTTTGCTCTTGGAGATTTCCTATGACAAGTACTTCACACTTCACCCTTTCATAAGTTCTGGGACAGGAAAGACTGAAGCCATGGCACAGAACTCTATTCCCCACTGTAGACTTTTTCTTTAGTTCCTCAAAATGTGTCTGACATTCATATGCTTCTGAAATTACCTGAGAGCGAAATGAGTATTTTCTATTTAAAGCCAAACGTACCAAGTTATTTTCTTAAAACTTGGAAATGTTTATCCCACCCCCTCAACCATCCCAATGAATCAATAAACTTGTTCGTGAGAGACAGTTGATGCTATTTTATATGCTTTTTAAAAATCAATGCTCGGTCATAATCAAATTAGAAAATGAATCACATTGCCAGATCTCTGTCTAGCCACCTAGGCTGGAAGCTGTTTGTCATCAGGTTCTCAGTAGCCCCCTCTCTGCTGCCCGGCTGGGACCTGGGCCTCCCAGGTCATCCGATCAAAGAAGTTGTTGGCAAGTGCTCTCACGTCATCTGTCCTGGAGGCCCTGGAGATCTTCTGGAATTCCTCAAAGGTTGCGTCTTTCTCTTGCAAGATCTGCTCCATCCTCTGCTCCTGTCTCCGAATGGCTTCCTTGATGCCCTCGATGTGGCATCTTTCCTCCTTCTCGGCTTTCAGCTTCAGGATGTGATGATTCTTCTCCCGTAGGATGTTGAGCTCCCGAATGTGGTGCGCCTTGTCCCTGACGTTCTTGTGGACCTGACTCCGGGTCTGCGGGATCTTCTGGTCCGCCAGCTCCTCCAGCAGCGACTTGTGGTCCTTTCTCTGCTCCTGGGACTCTTCAGCCCACCTCTTCACCTGCTGGAACCGCTCCTCCTCCTTCTGGACTTTGTCTTTCAGCTCTCTGTGGGGCTCCTTCATCTGGCCCTCGGGTGTCTCTTGGGACCATCGGGAGCTCTGTTCCAGGGACAGCTTCCTGAGGAGCTCCTCAGCCTTGGCCTGGCAGTCCATGAGGACCTTCCTGGCCTGGTAATTGACTAGAGAGCTGAGATTGGTCTCCTGGATCTTTTTCTGGCCCTTGGTGGGGTGAACGTGCTTCTTTAGACAGGCCTGTGCCAGCCTCTTTTGCAGCTGCAGGCTGTTCCGCGCCTGCAGGTCCCGCAGCATCCTCTCTGGCAGGCGTTGCACCTGGCACTGCTTCTCCGGCTCCGTCTTGGGTTCGGAGGGTGCCCCCTCCAGCTTCTCCTGGCGCTGCTTCTCCTGGTCCTCCAGCGGCGCCTTCCACCCGCTGCTCTCCTGCTGGATCGTGTTGGTGGCTCGTCTGTCCCGCCGCCGGACGCGCAGCTCCCGGTTCAGACGAGCCTTGCGCTGCTCCTTGTCCTGCTGCCACTGCTCCTGGCTCTGCTGCAGCAGCAGCTTGCGCTCCCTCTCCAGGGTCAACTGGACCTTCTGGTCGGAGCGCTTTAGCTCCTCCCAGGCTAGGGCCGCCTGCTGCTGCAGCTCCCGCATCCTCTGGGCCTTTTTGAGCCGGCTCAGCACCAGGGCCACGATCTTCTGGTCCCTGGAGGACATTACTGCCTCTTCCAACTTGTTCTTGAGGACCTGGGTGTGCTGCTTCTGCATCTCCTTGCTGGAAACTAGGGACTGGGAAAGCTGGCTGGTTAATGACTCCACCGGATCGTTGCTGTGTCTTTTCTGGAGGTGCATGCAACCTGACTGCGTCCCAAACTCTCTGGAGGACACAGAAGACTTCTCCGTGTGAACCGAGGAAAGGGACCATGGACGTAGACCCCTGCCGACCGGCACTGCCCACTGGTCTCCGCTCTGCGCCTTTTCTTCCTCAAAGGCTCGGTTCGCGGGAGTGTAAGCTCCCTGCGAGTAAGGAGGGGGCGAATCTCCCCGGGCGGGAGGGTAGTGCTGGCCGTGCTGGGGCTGGGGCTCCAGCTGCCAGGCCGGGCTGTGCCGGCTGCCTCCCCGCTCCTGGGGCTTGGTCCTTGCCTCCCCCCAGGCATCCTCCAGGCGCCGGCTGCGGGGTCGGGGCTTCCTGGCGCGGTCTAGTAATCTCCGGGTCACGTCGGTCAGGCTGCGACTTTCCTGCGGCGAGTCGGAGTACGGGCGCCGGCTGGGCCGAGGGGTGGCTGAGCAGAGCAGGTGAGGCCAGGGCGCGGTGGCCTCGCTCTCCTCGCCTGATGTCCGGGCCCAGGAGCACAGGCCCGGTTCGGTCCGCGGCCCCGACCCGTCCAGCTGAGCCAAGGATGCGCTCTCCTCGCTGGGCGGCGGAGGCTCCCAGACGGCCGAGTGGGGCCGCGGGGAGAAGCGGCCGAAGTCCTCCATTCTCCTTCCTGCGCGCCCAGCGTCTGAGTCCGGGTCCCGGGTCCCGGTGGGGGCGCTGCTGAGACCCGCCCCGCCCTCCGATCCCGGGGTCCCGGCCGCCTGTGACGCTCCGGCCACTTCACAATGCTCCCGGCGCCACCCGGCCGCTGCAGCCCTCAGCCCGCGCCCACCCTGGCCTTCCTAGCACCCCGCGCGGCGAGAGGCGGGAAGGCGGCTGGAGGCTGGGAGAGGGCCTATGGTAGGGGGGGCTGTAGAAAGTTCGGGTCACCCTAAAGAGGAGGGTGCGTAGTGAACCCCCAACTGTGTTGCAGGCCGGAATTTGAACTCGCATTTGTACATCTTGAAGTAGCAGAATTTTAAAAGAACACAGGTAAAGGCATTCCCCCCAGGATAGAATGTGGCCTGGAAGTGTGGGGTGGGGAGTCTTTTAGTCACAGGTCCCTACCACAGTGCATCTCTGCAGTGTAGGCAAAGTCAAGGCACATTAATTTCTGTGCACCACCCTTTTGCCCTTATAACTTAGCAAGCCCAAGGATATTTTTTAAAACTCTTAGAGGACAGAAAACAAAACAAACACACACTAGTTTGTTTCCTCCTAATACAGCAATTACTGCTTTTGTCAAAATAGGAATGTTAGGTGCATATTTTTGAAATAGCATTGGTGGACACCATGGCAAATCACTTTATTGTTTTCCTTTTCCTCCAGTTTTATGAGATGACTTTTTCGGGTGGAGGCATTCAGGGCTCATGGGAAGAGCACTAGATTTGGTCATGTGGACTTGAGTTTGACTCTCCTCTGCCACTTGCCACTTGTGTGGTCTTGGTCAAGTTGACAACAACTTTCCTGACCCTCAAATTCTGGAACAGACGACTGGAAGAGGGGCCATGACAATACCACTGTAGGGCTGCCCTAAGGTGGATGAAACTATGCCTCAAGAGCGTAGCACCTTAATACAGTCAATTAATATCATTTTGATGTCCTTCTAGCCTTCGGTTACAAATTGTAAGATTTAATACAGTAAATACATTTAATACATTGCAAGATTTTTACATATGAACATGTTCCATTCCAATAGTGTATTCCCAAGACCAGTTTGTTCATAAGTCCAACAAGGTTAGCCTAGGTACCCAACTAACACAGTCAACTATATAGTCCTGTAAGGTGATAGGTTTATAATACTTTTCACACAAATAATACATACAAAACAAACACAAAAAATAAAACATTTTTAATCTTACAGTACTGTACCATGAAAAGTACAGTAGTACAGTACCACATCTGGCATACAGGGGCCAGCATCAAGTGAACAGGCAAGAAGGGTTACTGACTAGAGGAGGGAGAGGAGGTGGGAGATGAGAAGGTAGAGCTGAAGGATCATCAGCAACAGGAGACGGAGGGCAAGCTGCAATTTCACTCACGCCTGACATTGGTGTTCTAAGTTCTGGTTCCTTGCTGGAACCAGATGCACATTCCCATCTTTGAAAGTTCAAAACTTGAAGGTTTGTATGTAGGGGACTTACTATATATGGGTTTATGAAAGTTTCTACAGATTCCTAGCTTAACAAAAGAAGAACAGAATTAATGTCATCCTAAAACAGTTTAGGTAAAGGATAGAGTGCTAGGGAGGGGTGATGTCCAGGCTTCATTGTATTCGTCCTGGACTGTGGATCCCGGCTCAGTCACTTCCTTTCTCTGGCATGTAATGAGGAAACAGTTCTGGATAATATTCTCCAAATATGGCCAATCCTTAAAGAAGAAAATCAAGCATTTACTCATCCCAGTCCTCTTCACCCACATCTTCTTGACGCTTCACAGTAACTCCAGCTAGCAGGGCCAGTAGAACTGAACATTTCCTTAGGACAAATCTGAGACTTGGCCATTTTAACTGATTCCCCCAAAGGTCAGTGGGTCAGTGGTGGAAGTTTTGATTTTAGGTTCACTGGTCTTTCCATGATATCATGCTGCTTCTCAGGAAATGCACTCTGAATTGAGACATGTATTATGGACTGAAAGTTTATGTTCTTCCCAATTCATACATTGAGGCTCTAAACTCTAGTGGGGATGGTATTTGGAGATGGGGCCTTTGGGAGGTGATTAGGTTTAGATGAGGTCATGAAGGTGCGGCCTCCATGATGGGAGGAAAGGACCAGAACTTCCGCTCTCTTCCACCTGAGATCACAGACAGAAGGTGGCTGTCTGTAAGTCTGGAAGTGGACCCTCGTCAAGAACTGAATGTGCTCATATCTTGACTGAGCACTTCCTAGACTCCAGAACTGTGAGAAATAAATGTCTGTGGTTTAAGCCATCCAGTCTATGGTGTTTTGTTAGAGCAGCCTGAGCTGACAAAGATGACATGCTCTAAAAATATTATGATCAGATGTATATTCAAGGGTCATGACAGCTATGTCCTTGAAGCCATGTGGTAGCAACCTTGACCAGAGTGTCTGAGGCCTCCCCAGGAGCCCACTCTGCCTGGGTAGGAGCTCACGTGCAGTCATTAGCATGTCTATAGCCAAGAACAGGAGATTGCTTCTACCCTAGATTTCTATTGGCGCCACTCATACCATTGTTAGAGAAATTATTTGGTGATTATAATTTTTGCTTGGAGGCAAATTTTACATAAAATAAATTTGAAAGATTTATTCCATAAACTTGAAATGGAATCATTTAAGTGAGGAGATATTTGGGCATGAACTGAGTCGTGTTGATACCTGAGTGTCATCTCTCTCTGAAGAAGCTTCGTAAAACATTTTGTACATCTACATGTGGTTCTGGCTGGCACCAGGCCACTTCCTGTTACAGAGAAGCGGTGTTGTGTGGGTGAAAATACAGCCGCCCAAGACCCAGGAGACCTGCCACCAGCCAGCTTTGCCACCTGCTGATCACCTGTAGTGGTCATTTCACTCTCTGTCTGGAGATTCTGGTGGCTTCTTCATTGCTGTAGGAGATGATTTGTAAGATCCCATTCAGTCCCAAAGGCAACTGGAAAGAGGAGTTCAATCTAGTAAATCCTGCAGGCTTCCTTTTGTAAAACAGAAATGAGTTAATCCCTGAAAAATGCTTGGCATGTAGTTGGCAGTGCATGGCATGTAGTTGCTGCCTTATAAAAATTAGTCACTAGAATGATCATTATCATTATTCCAAGAGCACTAAAACCATAGCAGTGCAGGGCTGAATTTAAAGACATAGTTTGGCAGAGGTAAGCTATTATATATGGAATGGATAAACAGCAATGTCCTACTGCATAGCACAGGGAACTATATGCAGTGTCCTATGATAAACCATAATGGAAAAGATTATTTTAAAAAAGAATGTATATACCTATACAGGTATAATTGAGTCACTTTGCTGTATGGGAGAAATTAACACAACACTGCAAATCAACTATGCTTTAGTTGAAGGAAGGAGGGAGGGGGGAAGGAAGAGAGAAAGAAGAGAAAGACATAGTTTGGAACAGAGCCAGATCTCCAGTTCAGGACTCTTTGGCCTTTTTCTTGCCCTGAAGGTTCTCAGAATTCCTCGTGGAACTGAGACTAGCCCACCCACTTCTGATGATAGAATAGGTACACAGTTTTAACTTCATGATGACTTTAATAAACTAACATTTATTAAAATCTGGGCCAGGATTAGAAAGATAATCAAGGACCCTCACCCACAGTATTTCTAGGAGAAACTCATCCAGGTTACAGATGTGGTAAATGATTAAACTGTAAATTCAACAGGATTCCTAGAGGAGGGAGGGGTTAGTTCTCAAGGGAAGTTCATCCAGGTTGTTCATAAGGAAAGAGTTCATGTAGAAAGATGGTGCTAAATCTGGGAAGGCAGCTGGGATCTCACCAGACAGAGATGAGCAGGAGGACACGGCCGGCATAGAACGCTGCGTGGCCGCAGTATGAGCTTTAGGAATGCCTGGCACATGAGGGTCCTGTGTGGGTTGTGTAGTGGGAACTTGGGGTGTGTGTGCAGTTCAGTGATGGGTGATGACCCCAGAAAGGTGGGCTGGACTCAGATTCCATTGAGCCCTGAGTGCCAAGCCAAAAAGCATAGGCTCCCTACTGGGCAGCAGGTGTCCAGAAGCGCTCAGGATCCCTTGTAGCTGCCGTGGGCCCAGAGGAGGGACTAGAGGAGGACTAGAGGACTTCAGGGCAGGCTCTGCGGCTTCTGTCCCTGCTTCACCCAGAGCAGCTCAGATTTTCTCTCTTTTCTATCCTGGGCTCTTGGTAACAACTCATTGAATAAGGTTGGGACTTCCTCTGCTTATTATTATTATTTTTTAAAGGGTTGAAATCCACTGTGTAGACAACAGTGAGGAGCCAGAGTAAAAATCTTGAAACCCAAAAAGTGACCCGGTTTAGTGTCTATTTTAGAAAGCTCACTCTGATAGGAGGGTAGAAGATGAATTGAGATGAGGAGTAGGGGGAGGGGAAATCAGAGAAAGGGGGCCAATTAGGAAGTTGGTCAGTAAGCGGGGCAAGCAGGAGGAAGTGAGTATAAACCAAGGGGACTGGAAGACACGGGGGCAAGGTGCAGATCAGTGGTCAAGGGACCACGACCTGAAGGTGGATTCCATCTGGAGAAAGAGGGTTTCTAACCCAGGCGCCTGGGTAGATGTGAGTGTTAATGACAAGAGCCCTCAATCTAGGTGACCTTGAGAACAGTAATCTGGGAAATCAGGTGAAAGAAGCTGTAATAAAAGTGAATACCGCACAGAACAGCAAACAAATGTCTGGAAGAGGCTGACGAAACTGGGAAGAGAAATCTTTTGCTCTGAGGGGCCTGGTGATAAGGCACCTGCTTGGTGCACAGCTGCTGGAAGAGGACGGTGCTTTTCACCTGCATCTTTAGCATCTGATTAACACCCCTGGGAAGATGACAAGCTGGGACGCCTTGGTTGGCTCTTCCACTGGGCAATGAAAGAGATGTTTTGTAAATATTAAACTGCCGAGCATTCCCTTGATACTAAGAACAATTAGCCTTCTTTCCATTTGGCAGAAAAATCCTCACTGTATTTTACTGGAGGCTTCAGTATTTAGACCTTCTGCCAAATGAAGACCTGGGTCTCTTTTCTGCATTTGTTGAAGACTTGGAAAATACACCAAAATATGCTCTGGCCCCATAATTTGAATTGATCTATGGAATAGAGATGTGTTTTGGGCCCTTCTTCAGAATGACTATTAGTGGTAGTGACTTCAGATTTAATCTCTTGGCACTAAGCACCTGGTTATTGGATGGGCCAAAGNGAAAATACACCAAAATATGCTCTGGCCCCATAATTTGAATTGATCTATGGAATAGAGATGTGTTTTGGGCCCTTCTTCAGAATGACTATTAGTGGTAGTGACTTCAGATTTAATCTCTTGGCACAAAGCACCTGGTTATTGGATGGGCCAAAGGGGAGAAATAAGCTAGAGTTTCTCCATCCAATATCGCAGCTGGCAGCCACACCTGGGTATGAGCATTTGAATGTGGGTAGTTCCAATTGTCATGTGCTATAACTATAAAATACACACTGGTTTTAAAAACTTACTATAGAAAAGTTAAATATCTCAACGCTTTTTAAAATATTGATGACTTATTAAGAGGGTTGGTTTTAAACACAATAGACTAAATAAAATATATTATCAAAGTTAATTTCACATGTTACTTGTTTTAATGTGGCTACTAGTCAATTTAAAGTTATATGTATGTAAATATATATCATGTTATATTTCTATTGGATGACAGTGCTCTGGATAATTGAGGTTCCCCAATATTCATGTTGTAAGTGAAAGCTTTCAATATCTGGGTAATTTTTATTTTATGTAAATGTATTGCTTTGAGAAAAAGGGTTTAAGATGGTGGCACAGGAAGACCCTGAACTCACCTCCTCCCATGGACACAGCAGACTGACAGCTACATGTGGATGATCTTTCCCTGAAAAAGACCTGAGAACTAGATAAACAGTGCCTTGACAACAAAAGATAGAGATGCACTGAGACACAGAAGCAGAGACAGTCTCGTCCAGAAACAGTGACTCACAGTTGGGTGCTGTGCTTAGTTGCTCAGTCGTGTCCAACTCTTTGTGACTCCATGGACCATAGCCCACGTGGCTCCTGTGTCCATGGGGATTCTCCAAGCAAGAATACTGGAGTAAGTTGCCATACCCTCCTCCAAGGGATCTTCCCAACCCAGGGATCAAACCCAGGTTTTCTGCATTGAGGGAAGATTCTTCACCATTTGAGCCATTAGGGAAGCCCAAGAATACTGGAACTGGTAGCCTAATTCTTTTCCAGGGGATCTTCCCGACACAGGAATCGAACCAGGGTCTCGTCTGCATTGCAGATGGATTATTTACCACCTGAACTACCAGGGAAGCACAGTTGGGATGGATGCCAGAACTTTCCCTCAAGGAGTGGAAGGATTGAGTCCCGTGTGAGACACCCTAACCTTTGGGTCCAGCACCGGAAAGATGAGCCCCCCAAATCAGTGAGAATTGAGTCAAGGAGAGCCACAGAACTATCTGTTCCCATAGCAGCGAGCAGAAAACCTCTTAAAGGGCTTAAATGCAGATGTATTTGCACTGAGATCCAGAGCAAAAGCAGCAGGAAGGCAAAAAATGGCAAAAAGCACCTTGATCATAAGGGAGGGAGACTCACTTACTGACTTCACAGTGGCTTCCAGAGAGATGAGAACCTGCTGGGACTTTGTCAGGGATGGGCATGCTGGTGGGCACCATTTTTACAATTTCATCCTAACTTGCTGGTGACAGAGCCGCCAATTCTGGTGCTCTCCCTCTAGCCTGTTAGCACCAGAAGACATGCTCTATCCACTCCACAAGGCAACCCAGCAGGGTGTGCCTTACCCACTCTGCATAGCAGCTGTGCCACAACTGGGATAGACAAATGCACTGTGCCCTGCCTTCCCCATGCAGTGGTCATGCTGCAACCAAGCCAGGTGAGCACCCCGGGCCCCTAACTTTTCCACACAGCAGCTGAGATCCCACCACAGCTGGCAGATGCACACAGCCTACACAAGGGCCACCCCTTGAGCACCTGGCTCTGGTATTCAGGGAGGACTGTGCTTCTGGGCCCCCAAAATCATCTCCTACACAAGAACACTCCTTGAAAACTGGAAGAAGAAGGTGTCTTTCTTGATACCTACAGACAAACACAGATAGTCAGGCAAGATGAGAAGACAGAGGAATCTGTTCCAAATCAAAGAACAAGACAAATCCCTAGAAAAAGACCCTAATGAAATGAAGATAAGCACCTTATCTGATAAATAGTTCAAAGTCATGATCATAAAAATGCTCACCAAACTTGGAAGAAGAATGGATGAACATAGCAGAACTTCAATAGAGATAGAAAATATAAGAAAGTACCAATCAGAAATTAAAACTGAACTGAAAACTATACTCAAAGGGTTCAACAGCAGGCCAGATGAAGTAGAAGAATGAATCAGTGAGTTAGAAGACAAAGCAATGAAAATTACCCAGACAGAGCAGAAAAATGAAAAAGAATTTTAGAAAGTGAAGATAACTTAAGTAATCTCTGGTTCAACATCACATGGAATAATATTTGCATTATAGTGGTCTCAGAAAAAGAAGTGAAGTCGCTCAGTCGTGTCCGACTCTTTGCAACCCCATGGACTGTAGCCTACCAGGCTCCTCCGTCCGTGGGATTCTCCAGGCAAGAATACTGGAGTGGGTTGCCATTTCCTTCTCCAGGGGATCTTCTCAACCCAGGGATTGAACCCGGGTCTCCTGCATTGCAGGCAGACGCTTTAACCTCTGAGCCACCAGGGAAGCCCTGGTAAGACAGAGAGAAAAGCCTGGAGAGATTATTTGAAAAAATAACGGTTGAAAACTGCCTTAATCTGGGGAAAGAAATAGATATCCAGGTCCAGGAAACCCAGAGAGTTCCAAGTAAGATAAGCCCAAAGAAAACCATACTGAGACACATTATAGTTAAAATTGTAAAAATGAAGGGTAAAGAGAGAATCTTAAAGGCAGGAAGAAAAAAAATGTTATTATGTAGAAGAGAAACCCCATAAAGCTATTAGTAGATTTTTCAGCAGAAACTCTATGGGCCAGAAGAGAGTGGCATGAAATATTCAAGGTGCTGAAAGGAAAAAAATTTGCAGCCAATCATTCTCAACCTGACAAGATTATCATTCAGAATTGGAGGAAAGATTGAGTTTTCCAGATAAGCAAAAGCTAAAGGTGTTCATCATCACTAAACTGGCCCCACAAGGAACATTAAGGGGAATTCAGTAAGCTGGAAAACAAAGGCACTAATTAATTAGTAAGAAAACATACAAAGGTAAAAATCTCACTGCTGCTGCTAAGTCGCTTCAGTCGTGTGTGCGCCCCCACAGACAGCAGCCCACCAGGCTCCGCCGTCCCTGGGATTCTCCAGGCAAGAACACTGGAGTGGGTTGCCATTTCCTTCTCCAATGCATGAAAGAGAAAAGTGAAAGTGAAGTCGCTCAGTCGTGTCCAACTCTTAGTGACCCCATGGACTGCAGCCTACCAGGCTCCTCCATCCATGGGATTTTCCAGGCAAGAGTACTGGAGTTGGGTGCCACTGCCTTCTCCAAAATTATCTCACTAAGAAGGTAAATACACAGGAAAGGTAGCAGATCAACCACTCAAAAAGCAGGTATGAATGTTGAAAGACAAAAGTAGTAAAATTAGCTAAAATTACAATAATCGGTTAAGGGAAGCATAAAATAAAAAAATGTAAAAGATATGACAACATGGTGGGGGATGTAAAAATGTAAAGCTCTGGAATGTGTTCAAAGTTAAGCTTCTATCAACTTAAAAGAGATTGCTATATACATAGGATGTTACATGTCAACCTCACAGTAACCACAAGGGAAAACTTAAAGCAAATATGCAAAAGAAATTCAGAAAAGAATCTTGAACAAGAAGGAATGCTTCTAAACTCACTTTACTGTATAAGGCTAGCACTACCTGATACCAAAACCAGCTAATGTCATCACAAAAGGCCAGTATCCGTGATAAATACAGACGGAAAAATCCTCAACAAAATATTCAGTTCAGTTCAGTTCAGTTCAGTCGCTCAGTC
>SJYT01032779.1:184791-195819 GCA_006410635.1 Cephalophus harveyi
AAAGGCTTTGGCATAGTCAATAAAGCAGAAATAGATGTTTTTCTGGAACTCTCTTGCTTTTTCCATGATCCAGCGGATGTTGGCAATTTGATCTCTGGTTCCTCTGTCTTTTCTAAAGTCAGCTTGAACATCAGGGAGTTCACAGTTCACGTATTGCTGAAGCCTGGCTTGGAGGATTTTGAGCATTACTTTACTAGCATGTGAGATGAGTGCAACAAAATATTAAGAAACCAAATTCAATAATATATTAAAAGGATCATATACCCCCTGATCAAGTGGGATTTCTTTTAGAGATACAAGGATGATTCAGCATCTGCAACTCAATCAGCAGGATATACCACATTAACAAAATGAAAGATAAAAATCACATATCATCTCAATAGATACAGAACAAATATTTAATAAAATTCAATATCTATTTATGACAAAAAAACTCTTGACAAAATGGATATAGAGGGAATATACCTTAATAAAGGACATATATGATAGACTTGGAGATAACATCATATTCAGTGATTAAAAGCTGAAAGGTATTCCTCTTGTTCCTCAAGAACAAGACAAGGATGTCCACTCTACCAATTTTATTCAATATAGGAACTCTTAGCCACAGTAACTAGGCAAGACAAATAACTAAAAGGCATCCAAATCAGAAAGGAAGAAGTAAAACTGTCATTATTTGCAGATGATATAATGCTATATTCAGAAAACACTAAAGACCCTACCAAGAAACCTATTAGAACTAATAAATGAATTCAGCTAAGTTTCAAGATACAAAATCAATATACAGAAGTCTGTGGCATTTCTATCAGAAAGATAAATCAAGAAAAAAACCCTGTTTGCAATTGTATCAGTAAGGATAAAATACCTAGGAAGAAATTAAACCAAGGAGGTAAAATACTTGTACACTGAAAATTATGAGACACTTATGAAAGAAATTTAAGAAGACACAAATAAATGGAGAGATGTACTGTGTTCATGGACTGGAATAATTAATATTGTTAAAATGTCCATATTATCCAAAGCAATCTACAGGCTCAGTGCAATATCTATCAAAATTCCAGTGGCATAATTCACAGAACTAGAACAAATAATTCTAAAATTTGTGCAGAGTCAGAAAAGATCCTAAATAGCCAAAACAATCTTGATGAAGAACGAAGCTGGAGGTANATGGACTATGACTCAGGCAGGAAAAGGAATGAAATCTTGACATTTGTGACAATATGGATGAACCATGAGAGTGTTATACTAAGTGAAGTAAGTCAGAGGAAAAAGACAAATACCATATGGTCTTGCATGCTAGGAAGTTGCATCAGTCATGTTCGACTCTTTGTGACCCTATGAACTATTCATGGGATTATTATTCATGGGATAATGAATAATATCCCAAGGCTCCTCTATTCATGGGATTCCCAAGGCAAGAATGGAGTGGGTTGTCATTTCCTTCTCCAGCCATATGATTTTACTCATATATGTTAATAGAACCTAAAACAAAACCAAACAAAACAAATGAACAAATTCATAGATACAGAGAGAACAGATCAGTGGTTACCAGAGGGGAAGGAGGTTGGCATGCGGGCGAAAGGGTGAAGAGGGTCAATTTTATGGTGTCAAAGGTAGTGTATACAGATGTTGAACTATGATGTTGTACACTTGACGTTAGATAATAAAAAAAATATTGCCTAGAAATTACCATTTCTAAGAAGATAATGTTTTGGGTCAAAACGTTTTTTTCTCAGTGGCTGGATAATAGGGTAAATTATTACAGTTCAGAATTTAGCTTTGCAGTACAATTTCACAGGAATTCAGCTCTTTCACGCCCCACCTCCACTTTTTCCTTACTACACAGGATGCCCCAAAGCAACACAGAACAGGCCATACTCTACATGTGCCTATGAGATATGGATTCATTAAAAATACCAGAGCTACAAAACAGTGAAAAAAAATTTACATGAACACCCAGGGCAGTGAATGAAAAACTTACGTTAATGCAGTTCTAAGAATTAAAATTGTAGCTTATAAACTTCCTTTTAAAAAACAAAGGAAGAAAATGGAACTATGAATGTTAAGTTCAATCATTTACCCACAATGCAAATATTCCATGTGTATGAGAGTAGATATGTGTAGAAACCAGGGCTGACCCATATTAAGTTGGAGCTGGATTCATTAAAAATACCAGAGCTACAAAACAGTGAAAAAAAATTTACATGAACACCCAGGGCAGTGAATGAAAAACTTATGTTAATGCAGTTCTAAGAATTAAAATTGTAGCTTATAAACTTCCTTTTAAAAAACAAAGGAAGAAAATGGAACTATGAACGTTAAGTTCAATCATTTACCCAAAATGCAAATATTCCATGTGTATGAGAGTAGATATGTGTAGAAACCAGGGCTGACCCATATTAAGTTGGAGCCTTGGAGTATTGTTCTAAGTGCTTTATGCGTAAACTCTGCACAAAAATGTGAAGTTTTCGGGGGCTGAGGGTGCCGTCCCTGCTGATAACATCAGCAAAGAAGTGAATGGACAAATATTACAATACATGCAGAGTCAACACTCACAGCAACCATCCGTCCCAGACTTGTTTTGCAGACCTATCTCCCCTCACTAAGACTTTTCAGAAAAACAAATTTCCTTTGAAGTCAAAAACGCCAGGCTCAATTTTAGTAAAACAGAGAAAGATAAAACAGAACTTACAAAGAAACCACACATTTTTTCAAGTTTCAACAAGGCACAAAAATATTTTTAATACAATATGTTGAGGATGAAGAAGAAACTCCAAATTGGGTAAGTTACTAAAGCGCAACTATTTTTTCCAAATTTCCACTGGGAAAGCCTCTTCTTATGTTTAACTTTACAAACTATTTGTGATAACATTTCAAAGATAGATACCTACGTTATGGTGAGGTTGCATGTTCCTGTGTCACTGATGAATGGTAAAGTAACTGCATCCCATTAGCACACTAAAAGAGAACTCAGTTTCAGTTCTCAGAGTACTTATTTTGAGTCCTTCCTCCTTCATAAGAACTGATTAATTGTCATCTCCTGCTTTTAACTGTATTAAGGTTACAAATGTGAAAAACATCAAAATTCTAGGATGAAGCAAATCTAGAATAAAAATAATATTTGTGCATTCACTTCCTTGCTGATGTAATCAGCAGGGAAGGCACCCTCAGTCCCCTAAAATTCCAGCCACCACATCCAGCAGGCTGATCCTCCTGTGGATATCATATGGTATTCTTTTCACTTAAAGCCATCCCCGCCTGGACTGGAGTAGAAACTCGGCAACCACAGGTGGCTTTGTCTGTGTGCTCAGCAAACTTCTGTCTGCAGGAACCTTACAAAGCTGCCTTTGTCTGCCTGCCTGGTTCCCTGCGTGGCCCCAGTTCAGGGCAAAGTTATGAACTGTTCTCCCTTCTGCATGGAATGATTCTCCTTCTTCAAGTCTCAGTTCAAGGGACGCCTTCCCTGACCACCCTAACCAGATGAAACCTCTACTACGCCCACTCACAGCCCCTCAGAACCCCAGCCCCTCTTCTTGGTGGTATGTGTCCATTGCAGGGCTATGCTTGTCAGCTCTATGATTAACAAAGACCTCCACCGGAAAGTTCCATGAGAGAATGGGCTTGCTTGCTTTTGTTACTCTTCTTCATTAATGTTTTTCCAGTCCCTGGCACGGTGCCTGGCAGGTGTAAGTACTTAACAGATATTTGTTGAATGAATGAAATAAATGGTTGACTGCATCGAAAGTTCAGTGTCTAACCACAGCCGAGCCCCCATGGGTGAGTATCCATCTTTTTCTTTGTGTATATGCAACTCTTGCAGTGGAGATTTTCAATCTTCCTTCCTTGACTTAATGCCCAAACTTGACCCACTCACCCTTTGTTCCTGTTCTCAGCCCTTACAGTTTAGACAATATCAAGGGTTATCAAAGTGTACTTCTTCAACTTCTCCTTCCTCTGGACCTTCACTCATTTTCTTCTTCCATCTTTTTTTTCTTTTTTAACAATATTGTGATGTGGACCATCTTAAAAAGTCTTCACTGAATTCATTACAATGTTGCTTCTGTTCTACATCCTGGCTTTTCTGGCCACAAGGCACTTGTGATCCCAGCTCCCTAATCAGGAAGCTGATTGAACTTGAATTCCCCACAGTGGAAGGCAAAGTCCCAACCACTGGACCACCAGGGAGGTTCCTCCTCTTCCTTTCTGACTCAGAGCAGAAACTGTCCCCGTCACTTACCAAAGCCAACTCCCCATACTCTGATCCTGCCCGCCCATTCTCCCCGAGGTCACTGCTCCGTCTTGTATCCCCTATTTCGACTCTTCTCCCTTTCTCCCACTCCTTCCTCTCACCTTACAGCCGTGCTCAGGTAACTCCCATCTTCTACAACATTGGCCCTTGGTGGTTTAGCTCTACAACATCACTATCCAGTAGACCTTTCTGCAGTGGGGGAAATGCTGTATAGCTCTGCTTTCCCATATGGAGGCTACTACCACATGTGGCTAGTGAGACTTGAAATATGGCTAGTGTGACTGAGATGTGAAATTATAATTTTATTTCGTTTTAATTAAATTTAACATTAAAATAGGTACATGTGGCTAGTAGACTCCATATTGGACCCTGTAGCTCTAAACTATAAGTTCCAAAATCAAATTGTTTAAGTTAAAGTAAATTATAGATGTACAACCTCTTACCCATATGGCCTTTGGAAAAGCTGCTTATTAATAAGTTCTTTAAGTACTAAACTCTTTCACCTAAAATTATGATAATGGTATTATAGAGTTTTTATGAATGAAGTCATTCATGATATTACACTTTAGCACTAAGGGTATATACTCAAAATGTATTTGTTGTATCATCACCATCATCTTCATTGTTATTCAGTCCTATCGAGATTGCTTTTTCAAGCTCCAGTTCAGATGCTTTAATGACCAACAAAATCAGTTTAGTGGATCTTGACTAGCAGATTTTTAAAAAAGAAATAGACTAGACTAAAATAAGACATGTAAGTGCCTTTCCCTGGTGGCTCAGATGAAAGAATCTGCTTGCAATGAAGGAGACCTGAGTTTGATCCCTGGGTCAGGAAGATCCCCTGGAGAGGGCAATGGCTTCCCACTCCAGTATTCTTGCCTGGAGAATTCCATGGACAGAGGAGACCAGCAGGCTACGGTCCATGGGTTGCAAAGAGTCAGACACGATCGAGTGACTAACACTTTTCACTTTCATGCAGTAGCGGTAGATATTAATTCATGAAACATTTGATGACTGTTATAAAGTGCATTGTGTGTCAGATGGTGAAGTAAAATGTATTTCTTAACATAATTTGCATAAAAAGAGTTGTGTTTGTCTGGAAGTGCAGCTTCCAAGTTGAGATGGTCAAGACTGATCTCCCAGAAGCCTGATCCAGTGGTCTCTTCTCAATCTCATCTTGATTTCTTGGTCCTATTTGGCACCAAAGTCCACCTTCTGTTTGACTTTCTTTCCTCTGTTTACCTTTTCTCTTTCCCATCCAGTATTTCTTTGAAGGCAACTCATATCAAAATAACTCCAGGAGGATAGGGACCTTGGTTGCTGTGTCTCCAGGTTGCCTACCTCGTCCCTCTCCATGATTTTGTGTCTTGTCACCCTGTGAACTCTCCTCTCACAGTAAATAGGATTCACCTGTGTAAACAATAGGATTTTGCAGAAATGACAAATGTGACTTCTGAGACTGGCTTGTAAAAGATGTTGTGGTCTCCACCTTGGTCTCTTTCTTGGGTCCCCTGCTCTGGGGGAAGCCAGCTGCCATGTGATGAGGACACTCGTCTTGGAAACAGATCCTCCAGTCCCAGATATGTCTTCAAACACCTGAAATCTGGCTTACAACTCAACTACAACCTTGCGAAAGCCCTGGAGCCACCCATCTGTGTTGCTCACAGATTCTTGATTCCCAGAAACCAAGAGATCAAAAACATTGCTGTGTTAAGATGTGGAATTTTTGAGTAATCTGTTATGCATCAATAGATAATGAAGGGGGGTGTTGGGTTCTCTTTAGACTGCATGTCTCTACCCCAGACATACAGAGTTTGGTTTTCTGGGGCGGGACCTAAGAATCTGCATGAATGTCTCTGGGTGATTCTTTGACCCTCTATAGTCTGGGAACCATTGCTGTTTTTTTTCACTGACTGTCCTCCTTCTTTCTTCCCTCCCTCCATTCCTTCTTCCTCCTACAGTACCATTCCCAAAAGCTCTGTCCAGGGCATCTTTTCTTTTTATTGTGTGCTCCCTGGGTTAGGTACATCTGTTCTGTGACTTGAACAGACAGCCTTGGAGAAACCCATGGACCCACTTCTTCCACTCCAAGCCTTCTTCAAAACCCCTAAGTTGGGCTGCTCTGGTGTCTCAGTGGTAAAGAATCCTCCTTCCAATGCAGGAGACGTGGATTTGGTCCCTGATCCGACAAGATCCCACATGCCACAGAACAGCTAAGCCTGTGCACCACAGCTATTGAGCCCGTGCTCTAGAGCCCGGGAGCCGCAACTACTGAAGCTCAGGTGCCCTAGAGCCCGTACTCCACCACAAGAGAAGCCACAGCAATAAGCCCTCACACCACAGCTAGAGAGTAGCCCCCACTTGCCTCAACAAGAAAACAGCCTGTGCAGCAACAAAGACTCAGCACGGCCAAAAATAAACAAAAAATAATAGTTTTTTAAAAAAGCTCCCTAGCCTGTTTTCCAACTGCCTGCCTGATGTCTCCATATGGATCAATATTTCTCTTCATCAAAGCAAACTCAGTATGTCCAACATGGAACTCATTGCCATCTTCACAAAACCTTTGCATTTATGTTCCCTATTTTTGATAGCAATTTATAGCTTAGTCTCCTAGGCCCTGAATCCTGATAGCATCTTTGTGTCCTCTTTTTTCTTGCCCTCAACACATCCTGGTCCCTAAAATCTGACAGTCCTCCTCTTCAGAGCCTCCCGTGCTGACTGCCACCACTCTGGTTCACACCTCATTACAGCGGCCCCATTGTTTTCTCACTCTATTCTTTCTCCACAACTTCCATTCCAAGCTTTGATCCTTTGATGACTCGCATTTTCTTCTGAATAAAGTTTAAACTCCTTGGAATGGCATGTAAAGTCCTTAACAGTGTGGCCCTAATGGGATGTTCTACCATCTCCTAATTTACCTCTAAACACACATACTCTCTAGGAACAAGGGATTATCCATAATTTCCCAAACACTCCTCAAAGGGGTCTATATCTTTTGTTATATGATTATGACCCCTATAGAATTAAAAATTTCCCTTGAGAATAAAAAAAAATACTATAAACCACCTTGCAAAATTTACTTGTGATGTCGCCTGCAATGGTGGGTGTGACGTCGCCTGCAATGGTGGGTGTGATGTTGTCTGCAATGGTAGATATAGCCCATGTCTGCACTCTTTCAAGCCAGTCCCCAAACCAGGTTAGGAGAAGGTAGGGGGAGGTGCAAACCTCACTGAGTTCTTTTGTTCCCTTTAGATAACAGACATGAAAAAGGAATTTTCAGCTTCTTGTGGAGCTTCACCAGCTTTAGCTACATTGGTTGTACTTGAAAAAATGTACTTACTGTTCATTTATTGAGCTGTACACATTATTAACCCTGTCCTAGGCATCGTGGTGGTGGATATCAAGATTAAGACCTAGTTCCTGCTCTTTGTTGACTCTGGTAGACAGAGTAGCAATTGCCAGAAAAAAGATACTAAAATATCAGGCTGACTTCACCGGTAAAGAAAATCACCTCTAGGTTGGAAGAGTGGAGAGTAGGGATAAATAACTGCCTACCTCCCTCACTTTCAATGTAAACCCCAGGAGGGCAGGCATCTTTGTTTTGTTCAAGTCTGTATTTCCAGTAGCTAGAGCACAAACCTACACAGAGTAGGACCCAAGATATATTTGTTGAATGAAGGGGTAACTGAATAAAAAAATTTTATGTAGAAAAAGTATAGGTTTAGGTTCGTAACTGTGAGCCCCTTAAAGGCTGAAATGATATCCATTTGCATTTTTTATGGATTTCCATTGCATTCACCTTGTCTTAAGTGCTCAATAAGTGCTGGATGAATGTTGAATAAGAGATTCCACAGTGAGGCTTGTTTTCTCCCACCCCTTTCCTGGTGTCATGAAGTGTTAGCCTTCCTGAAGAAAATGTTCATGCTAAGTTGACAATGGTTTTAAAGGTAAGCCTCTTTAAGAAACCAAGATAAAAGACAAGGTTATAGAAGAGGAGGCAAGATAAAAAGGTCAGGAAAATAACATGCTTAATGTAATTAACTGCTGAAAGTGTTTCTGAAAGCACTGGTTTGCCTTTACCTAATAGTCCACTACAATGGAAAATTTGACTATACGTGGTGACACTGTTAAACCATCTCATTAGCAACACTTGTTTGATTTAATCCAAGAACCAAATATTGCTATGTAGAGGTCAAAGCTTAAAGTTATTGAACATTTATCCTACTCAGAATTAAATAAAAAAGCCAAAGGCCCAGATAATATTTCTGCTACTGTTTTCCCCACCCCACCCCCTGCAAGTGATCTACATTTTACTAACTGAAATTATATTCAAAGAATCAGATATTTATGCCTGACTCTTAAGTGGCAGTTATGTCTTTTCATATTGAAATTGCTTAAGGCTTGTTTCAGTGAGAAGCCCACTGGGTCCAGAATTAATTGCTGAGGAAGAATCAAAAGCAAGAGAACATGATGGTCTTTGCCCTGAAGCAGCTTACCAGGAAAGCAGGTGAAACACTTATTAAGAAAACAAGGTGACGGAAGTAAAGAAATATGTAAGTTCAGATTAGTTTACAGTCTTTTGACAGAGCCTGCTAGTGGACTGTTGAAATCTTAGCTTACCTTCTCAAGAAACATCTGTCCCTGTGACTACATTTCCCAGCTCCCTTTGCACTTTCATGTAATCATGTGACTAGTTGGCCATGTGACCTCATTCTGGCCAATGGAATTTTGGCAGAAAAGATGTGGACCACTTTCAGGCCTGAACCCTATGCCTTCCCCTCCTTCCCCTATGGGCTAATATAAACAAAACAAACAAAACAAAACAAAAAAAAAAATTTTTTTTTTTTTAATTGTACTGTCTTGGCTGGGTTTTGAAGCTCTGAATAGAGCTGATCTAGAATTGCCTTCTTAGGCAGCCAATTAACTCCATATTCCAAATCACTTCACTTGTTGGGCCCTGACACTCTGGGACCACCAAACATACACCCTTATTGCCCCAGAGTCAGGTACCAGACAACCAGGGATGACCCTGATGCCCAGAGCCTTCCCACCCCACCAAATTATTCAAATCAGCCAATCTACAGGGAGTCCATACAAACTAGCTAACTCACTTCTCACAGCACCGCCCGCCCACACCCCCACAACTTACCATACATCAGTAGCCCCATAGAATCCAGTTTGCTGTTAACTCTGTCCCTGGATACAACCCCCTGTGTGGCCCTGCTTAACAACCTTCTCTAGTTAAGAGATCTAAGTAACAGAGAAATCTACCTTTCATATAGCCAAGTGACATTGTGCCGGGTCTCACCATCTTTCAATCATGAAACAGCTGAAATGGCAGTGATCAGAGTCTCTTGGAAACTATATTGAAGATGACAAAGCTACCTTCTGCCTGGTCCTGAGTGGTTTTCTGTAACTCTCCCATTTCTACCTCACTGTCAGCACCCTAAACTATTCTATGAAGAGAAAGGAACTTCTATTATGTTGGAACCATTCCTTGTGTTTTTTTGGCTAATTGGTTGTGGAAGTTTAGCCTACTATGATTATTATAGGAAAACAATCAATCCATTGCTAGGGATATAGTGTGGAATAAGGAATTGTCCAGAGAGATATGGGAAGCCACTCTCTTAATAATCTTTATGAGGAGAGGAGCTCAGAGTTGCTCTATTTAAAAATGTCAAACTAGTGTAGCAGTTAACCTTTACTGGACATCCTTTCACTCCTGTCCAAGAAAAAGCTTCAGTCAAAGGATTCCCTATGTAGACAAATCTCCATTATCTCTAGTTTCAAAACATACCATCAATGCATAGTATTCTCTTAAGTCCCAGGTTCATTCTACCTTCTCCCCTTCTGTGTTTATCTTTTACCCTCCTATCTTTTCTTTTGCATTGCAAATTAATTTTCAATTACATAAGCATTACACAATAGTCTTCTAACCAAAATTATAAGCAAATAAATAATGAAAATAAAATATGAATTATAGAAACAAAATTATTCTTTGATCACTCCCCCAACAATTCCATTTTCTCTCACCACTGTCTTCTGTGCATCATTTCAGACATTTCCTCTTTTTATTTACATTAGTTGATAGAAAATCTATGGTATAGTTTGCTTCTTTCACCCAAAATGCTTCATAGAGCTCTCCATGGTCCTATATGGAGATCTAATTTAAACCTAATGGCTACATACTGTTCCTCAGTGTGACTGTACCACAATTTATTTATCCATTCCTTTATTCAAGGTGTTTCCAATTTTCCATCATTAATATCTGCATTGAACATCCTTGGAGATGCTTGCTTTAGGACTGACTAGGTCCTGGGTGCTCTTCAGGTACTTTCTAGTTGTGATTCCATTTAAGTCTCTCAGTAGTTGTATGAGGTAAGTACTGACATCATCTTTGCTTAGTGGGTGAAGTGTTTGAGGTGAAACAAGAGATGGCAAGAGTGAAAGTTGACATTCTAGGAATCAGCGAACTAAAATGGACTGGAATGGGTGAATTTAACTCAGATGACCATTATATCTACTACTGCGGGCAGGAATCCCTCAGAAGAAATGGAGTAGTCATCATGGTCAACAAAAGAGTCTGAAATGCAGTACTTGGATGCAATCTCAAAAATGACAGAATGATCTCTGTTCATCTCCAAGGCAAACCATTCAATATCACAGTTATCCAAGTCTATGCCCCAACCAGTAATGCTGAAGAAGCTGAAGTGGAACGGTTTTATGAAGACCTACAAGATCTTTTAGAACTAACACCCAAAAAAGATGTCCTTTTCATT
>SJYT01032819.1:0-16191 GCA_006410635.1 Cephalophus harveyi
ATACATTCTATTATGCTTACTGGGGTATGACCACAGGCCTATTGATAATTGTCCTCTGTTAACTACCTAGGCTTAAGGCATGTGAATCATGGATTAACTTTGTATCTTTCTTTTCCTTTGTTCAGACTAGTTTCAGGGAGTTTGGTGAGGCAGGTTTGTACACATACACTTAGGGTATATAAGGTTTTCACAAAAACAGGTCGGGGTCCTTGGCTAAGAAGAGACTCTGCCTTGGGCCCACCGGTGTAATAAACTGGACTCCACTATCTGCATCGTCCTTCTGAGGGAGTTTGTTTCCCGGAATGTGTGGCTACAACAGTGGAGCATAGAAACTGTCTAGTTTTCTGTGTCTCTTCCCACTGCGTTCCTTGCAGACCGTTCAATGCCTTCCCCCGGAGTTTCATTTTCCACTCGCCCTCCTTGTTGTCTGAAANCGTCCTTCTGAGGGAGTTTGTTTCCCGGAATGTGTGGCTACAACAGTGGAGCATAGAAACTGTCTAGTTTTCTGTGTCTCTTCCCACTGCGTTCCTTGCAGACCGTTCAATGCCTTCCCCTGGAGTTTCATTTTCCACTCGCCCTCCTTGTTGTCTGAAATGGCTCAGAGCTCCTTAAGCTGTAGCCTGAGGTCATCTCTGAGAGAATAAGACCCTCTCTGCACACTTAGAGTGGAGGTACGACCTCACAGCATGGGGGTGCCGGCCAGGGTGAGCCCCAGCAGGGGGCCCTGAGGTCTGGTGTTTGGAGGGGTTGCCAGAGGCAAGCTTGGGTGCCAGGGGTCAGCTCCCCCGAGGGAGGGCTGGAGGGAGGTGAGGAGGGGGCTGCAGAGATGACCGCTGGGCTAGCTAAGCTGGCCTGGTACGTCCTGAGTTCACTGTTAACCCAGAGGAGCATCCCATGTCCGCACAATCAATCTCCCCAGCCAGGGGTACCGCTGTCTAGAAACGACCAGAGAGGTCCCCAGGTCTTACTCTGAGATCTGCAAATCAGTTTGTGCATTGCATCCTCTATCTACAAACAGGGTTACTGATGAGAGAGATGCCTGTGATCTCACGGTCTGGGCCCCAGGGCAAGTGTAGGGCTTGGGACGCAGGTGGCTGGTGGGCAGTGGCTGGACCAAGGCAGAGAGAGGAATGCCTCACTTGTTCTGGAAACTTCTTCAATCTGTGACAACCCTTAACGACCCCCAGAGAAGAAACCATTGTCCTCCTCAGAATTATGTTCTGCGATCTTTGAATGAGCAATGCTTCCTTTTTTGGGTGGATCATGGCTCATTGGACAGAATATTTACCTTACCATGTCCCCAGGAGGGGGAAAAATTTGTTCTGAGTCATTCCTGGCAGACGCATCCCTGTGCCTGCAGGAATATGTCCAAAGTGACCTTCCAGCAACAGCTTTCATTGTTGACTTGTTTTCCACTCGGGGTCTGCTTAAATTGCACTATGTAGACTGGATTCCCTGTTTCAGAGCGACTCTTTCTCTAGCGTCTAGTGTGTGCATGCTCCGTCGTGTCAAACTTGTTATCCCATGGACTGTAGCCCGTCAGGCTCCTCTATCCATGGAATTCTCCAGGCAAGAGTATTGGGGTGAATAGCCATTTCCTTCTCCAGGGGAATCTTCCAGACCCAGGGAAGAAACCTGCGTTTCCTGCTTTGGCAGGCACATTCTTTAGCACTTGCACCACCTGGGAAGCCCCGAGATTCTTTTCATTATTTGTTTCTTTGCCTGTGTCACATCTTGGTTGCAGTGTGCAGGATCTTTAATTGTGCCATGCGAACCCTTAGTTGGGACAAGTGGGTTCTAGTTCCCTGACCTGGGATCGAACCCAGGCCCTCTGCATCGGGAGCTTGGAGTCTTAGCCACTGGACCACCAAGGAAATCCCACTATGACTGTCTTTATGAATTGCATCCAGAAGGGGAGAGACCATCTCAAACCATGTCGCGTGAAGAGGGCGCGGGTGCTGTCCGCTGTGCTTTCCTAGCCCTTTATTGCGTGTCTTTTCTCTCTTGTTAAATTGTAAGCTTCTTAACAGCAGAGACCTTTCACAAACTCTATCTTTCCTATCGAGGTTTTACCAATGCATGGTGGTGGAGAAGACTTTTGAGAGTCCCTTGGACTGCAAGGAGATCCAACTAGTCCANTTTCCTAGCCCTTTATTGCGTGTCTTTTCTCTCTTGTTAAATTGTAAGCTTCTTAACAGCAGAGACCTTTCACAAACTCTATCTTTCCTATCGAGGTTTTACCAATGCATGGTGGTGGAGAAGACTCTTGAGAGTCCCTTGGACTGCAAGGAGATCCAACTAGTCCATTCTGAAGGAGATCAGCCCTGGGTTTTCTTTGGAAGGAATGATGCTAAAGCTGAAACTCCAGTACTTTGGCCAACTCATGCGAAGAGTTGACTGATTGGAAAAGACTCTGATGCTGGGAGAGATTGGGGGCAGGAGGAGAAGGGGACGACAGAGGATGAGGCATCACGGACTCGATGGACGTGAGTCTGAGTGAACTCTGGGAGGTGGTGATGGACAGGGAGGCCTGGCGTGCTGTGATTCACGGGGTCGCAGAGTCGGACAGCACTGAGCGGCTGCACTGAGCTGAACTGTGAGGTCAGCTGCATATTTGAGATGAGTGATGCTTGTTGTCGACAGCGATAACGGTTCTCGTCGAGGCAGCGGCTGAAGCTGGCTGCCTTCTTCTGGGACCCCGCATCTCCTGCTTGGCAGGTGGGTTCCTTATCACTGAGCGCCAGGGAAGCCCTCTTCTGCGAAACAGCCAATAAATATCCAGGAATTTAGGGGATCTGGTTGCTAAGCTGTTGATGCCTTGACATTGGCCATGGTAGGAATATTTGCACCATAGAAACTGGCAAAGGCTGCAAATCAGGATTTTGAGTTTCCTCTCAAAGAAACAGTTTATGGACTTCCCTGGTGGCGCAGTGGATAAGAATCTGCCTGCCGGTGCAGCGGACTTGCGTTCGATCCTTGAAGAACCCACGTGCCGAAGGGTAATTAAGCCTGTGCTCCCCAACTACTGAGCCTGAGAGCCAAAACTACCAAAGCTCTCATGCGTGGAGCCCGCACTCCACAAGAGAAGCCACCTGCACTGAGAAGCCGGTGCACCGCAACGAAGCGTAGCCCCTGCTTACCACGACTAGAGAAAGCTAACACACAGCAACGAAGACCCAGAGCAGTCAAAGATAAACAGAGGTGGTTTACAGCACATGACCTTCTGAAAATGAGAAAAACCTCTTGTCATTTATTCCTGGAGAAAAATGAGGAAGACGCATGGGACCCCCACCACCACCCTACCTCATTTGTTCAGAGGATAAAATTCAACTATGCTTTATTTCAGAGAAGGCAATGGCAACCCACTCCAGTACTCTTGCCTGGAAAATCCCATGGATGGAGGAGCCTGGTAGGCTGCAGTCCATGGGGTCTCTAAGAGTCGGACACGACCAAGAGACTTCACTTTCCCTTTTCATTTTCATGCATTGGAGAAGGAAGTGACAACGTGCTCCAGTGTTCTTGCCTGGAGAATCCCAGCGATGCGGGAGCCTGGTGGGCTGCTGTCTATGGGGTCGCACAGAGTCGGACACATCTGAAGTGACTTAGCAGCAGCAGTAGCATGCTGTATTTGCTTTCTGGAATATGTTTTTTTTTTTTTTTCTTTTTCTTAATATCTGGGTTAAAGATGGGCAACTGAAAATACTCATAATATTCCCAGGCACACGTGCTATGGAAATGTAAATAACCCCTCCCCTCCCCTTTCTCGTGTACGTTTGAAATTTTGCTGAGAGAACACAAGTCTTTGCAGACGCTCAGAATGTTAAACCGCAGGCCTTACCGTCATCATTTTAGACACTTGTTTACTTTAAAGAAACTGTAGGGCAGGAATGTGAGATTCAGCTAATATCACAAAGTCTGGTTTTCTGAAAATAACTTGCCATTTGGGAAGATGATAAAGAGTGTTGATCTCAATGGCTTGGCTGAATTTCTTAGTACAGTTTTAACTTTGCCAATCCTGAAACCAGACGAAGTTGTTTCTTAAGGCATAAGTCATTTTGAGGGTATTTCTTGGGTTCTGAAATTTCAGCGCGCCCACACTAAACCATCCCTTCAGAGAGAACCACTGTCCCTTGAGACTCGCCAAGGTCTCACGCAGCTGAGTCTGACAGATACGCGAGACACTGAAAGACTGGAATCTTTTTCTTTTCCAAAATATATTTAACTTCAGTAAACCTTAAGCCAAGTCTCTTGCAGATGGCAGACAGCTTAATTGCTGTGGTAAACTCGTCTGACGTTTTTGGGAGAACTTTGGGTGCTATAATTATCCATCGAACCCAGAGAAAAAAGATTTCAACCCACACAAAAGACAGGCATATGGACTAGCCTCTCTACTTGGAGGCTGGAGTTTTATCCAAGGCTGTTCCTATTTCCCCTTCCCTTTTCAGGCTTTCTCGAATGGCTGGCAAGAGCAGAATGTATTATAGGAACAGCTTTAGAGACCTGGAGGCTTCTGTCATGGTCCAGTGGTTAAGAATCCAGCTTCAGTGCAAGGGACTCAAGTTCAATCCCTGGTTGAGGAACTTAGATCCCACCTGCCTCGAGGCAGTTAAGCCTTCGTTCCGCAACTAGGGAGAAGCCTGCGTGCCACAACTAAGACCTGATGTAGTCAATAAATAAATAAAATTTTTAATGGATTTCCTTTTTTTAAAAAAAATTGAGAGGCCCAAGATAAAGAAGACTGAGCACCAAAGAATTGATGCTTTTGAATTGTGGTGCGATAGAAGACTCTTGAGAGTGTCTTGGACTGCAAGGAATCAAACCAGTCAATCCTACAGGAAACGAACCCTGAATATTCAGTGGAAGGACTGATGCTAAATTTGAAGCTCCAATCCTTTGGCCACTTGATGAAAAGATCCTGATGCTGGGAGAGACTGATGGCAGGAGGAGAGGAGGCGACAGAGGACGAGAGATGTTTGGATGGCATCATAAACTCAATGGACGTGAGTTTGAGCAAACTCCGGGAGATCGTGAAGGAGGGACGCCTAGTGTGCTACAGTCCATGGGGTCACGAAGAGTCGGACAAGACTGAGCTACTGAACAGCAGCAAGATAAGACAGCTTTGCTGTTTCTGCCCCTACGCTGTTTGTCTTCCTTGAATAGCTGAGATGGTGAAGGACAATATCAGTGGACAGTATTCATGCACTAACTTCATTCATTTACTTATTTTTAAATTTCACAGGCACTCTGCCTCTGGGCTTCCCTGGTGGCTCAGCTGGTGAAGAATCTGCCTGCAGTGCGGGAGGCCTGGGTTTGATCCCTGGGTTGGGAATATCCCTTGCAGAAAGGAATGGCTACCCACTCCAGTATCCTTGCCTGGAGAATTCCATGGACAGAGGAGCCTGGCTGACTACTGTTCACAGGGTCTCGAAGAGTCAGATGCGGCTGAGACTCACACTTTCACTCTCTGTGCCTCTAGGCACCTCGCTGGTCCCTGGCAACATGAGCTGTAAGCTGCAGGAGACACGACTTTTTCCGTGAGTGCCATCCACTTGCCAGGCGCCGCCCAGGTTTTGGTCTCTGTATCAATAAAGGATATTTTCTAAAGTAATGACTTCTGAGTCCACATAGAAATTATAATTGGTGGATTGTAAGAGAAATATGCAGCTTGAAAGCTGCAGTTCCTCACCACACCCAAGATTCCTGCCATCTTCGTGGCAAAGAGAAACAGAATCCACTGGGGAGTGACTTGTTTTACTTCGACAACCAAAGGTTATGGAGTTTGGTTCCTTTTTAAAATAAACTGTTTATAAGCACCTGGGAACAGCCCCAGCATGAGTGGTCAATCCATGTTTGTACGCGAATTTGTTTTAACCATCTCCCCTTAGGCGGGTCACCGTGTGTATTGATGGGAGTCTGGGCTTTCTCAGCCTCTCTTGGCCTCTAGGGGCCAAGGATCTGAGGGAAGCACGATGTCTTCCACTCCTCAGCACACTTCATCTTCCTCTTTTCCTCACCTCTCATTCTGGGTGGCTCTGTCAAAGCTGTCGTTTAACCAGATGACCTTTGTTCCATTAAATACTTTCAGGTATTTTTCTCTCACGGGTGCAGCTTCAGCTTAGACAATTTCTTCCTACAACATACATTGGTGGTTGCTGCTGATCTGCTTGCCTTTCTTTTCCTTTTTCCAGGAAAACTGAAGCTTTCAAGTCCCTTTGCGGGGGAGGGGGGCAGGAAGGGAAAAAAAAAAAAAAACCTTTTCCTGTATGAGCAGGAAAGGCTGTATTGTCATTAGCACGTTTTGGGCTGTGAGCCCTGGAGAATCCTAGTGAAGATGGCTTAAATGTGGAAACAGCTGCGTTGTAAAGCCCGGAGGCAGTGCTCCGGGCTGAGTGGCTCAGAGGAGTCCGCAAGGACCAGCATCCCTTCCTCTTTGGACTGATGGCTTCTTAGCTTTATCCTCCTCTGGTCAAAAGATGGCGCTGCTGCTCCAGCCATCATGTCAGCACAGCCTGTTTCAGAGGCAGACTCACTTCTTCTCATACGACCTTATCGAGGAGGAAAAGTTTTCTCAATACCTCTGCAGCTCCCCAGGTTCCTTCCAGCTCACCGGCACCGTCAGCCAATCCTTGACCCCTCGCTCGGGCACTTGGTCCCCTGAATGCTGTACATGGACCAGGACGGGGTGGGGTGGGGGGAGGAAACGTTTCTCAGTCTCATCTCGGTTCTGATTCGAGCTGAGGCGTGGCGTTCTCCACAGGGGCTTGAAGACATCCTTCCTCTGTGCCTTGGGTATTCTAAGCCTTCCAGACATCTTTCTGGATTTTTCTAAAGGCTCTGAGTCCCAACCATAAAGGTGTGGGCCCCAAGGGGACAGATTTTTCACTTCCTCCTGTCGCTGACCTCCTGATTGCATGATACAGGAGCTGAGTTTCTGAGATTATCGTTTTTTTTTAACTTATTTATTTTCAGCCGCACCTTGGCAGCTTTCAAGATCTTAGTTCCTTCGCCAGGGATTGAACCTGGGCCCACCACAGTGACAGCCCTGAGTCTCAACCCCTGGACCACCAGGAAATTCCCTCAACAACAGTTTCAACTTCGTGATCTCTTCCCCATGGCGTGGTCACAACAAGGGAAGCGCCTTGATGATCTGAACTTAGAAAATCCTCCTTCTAAGCGAGAACAGGCTTCCCAAGGGGCAGGCTCGCTGAGCCGCAGACAGGTAAGCCACTCAGCACTCAGTTAATTTGTGTGAAGCGCGTAGACGATTCCTTGGCAAGTAGTGAGCCCTCAGCAGGAAGCACTTGCTGATGTTATGATTTTTATGATGACAGTCACTGAGCTTCATTCAGATCACCATCTGTCCTGCCCCAAGGTCCGGACGAGAAGCGCCCTCCTTGGTTTCCCCACGGAGCCAGGAGTCTGTGGGGCCAAGCCCATGACCACCTGCACCCCCAGATCCTGCTCCACGTGCCAGGGACCCTAAAATTCCCACCCCTGGGGTCCCAAGTCTGCTTCTCCTCAAGGTCTGTCCACCTGCTGCCCCGCCCAAGGATGAATAGGCAGCCGGGTGTTGCCCCACTCAGGCCCACGGAGGAGGCTGTGGAATGTTTGTTTCTGAGACAAATGAGGGACAGCCACAGTGTCTGTGAGATTTCTTAGGAGCAGACAGAGCTGGCTGTGGGGATGAGAGGAAGGGAGAGCCAGGGGGTGGCTCTGGAGGGTGGGTAGGGCCCAGCTCCGCCCCCTCCATGGGATTCCAGAACTCCGGGACAGGGAGCCCTGCAGACTCAAGAGCGGCTTTCCAGGTTTGTTACAAGGTCTGTCTGGGCTTCCCAGGTGGCACTCGTGGTAATGAGCCTGCAGGAGACCTATAGAGATGCGGGTTCGATCCCTGGCTCGGGAAGATCCCCGGGAGGAGGGCCTGGCTGCCCACTCCCGTCTTCTTGCCTGGAGAATGCCATGAACAGAGGAGCCTGGCGGGCCACAGTCCTCAGGGTGCAGAGAGTCAGGCGTGACTGGCTTAGCGCAGCACGTAAAGTCTGTCTATCGAATTTTGCTGTTGCTCAGTCGCCAAGTCGTGTCCGGCTCTTCGTGACCCCATGGACTGCAGTTGGCTGGGCTTCCATGTCCTCCACCGTCTCCCTGAAGACTGACATGACTGGCTTAGCGCAGCACGTAAAGTCTGTCTATCGAATTTTGCTGTTGCTCAGTCGCCAAGTCGTGTCCGGCTCTTCGTGACCCCATGGACTGCAGTTGGCTGGGCTTCCGTGTCCTCCACCATCTCCCTGAAGACTGACATCTTCCCCATCTGTCAACACCCCTTTCATGGATCACAGCCTTGTTGTGGTGAAGGGACTTCTGTAACTCAGTGAAGCCATGCAGGGGCACCCAAGACTGACAGGTCATGGCGGAGAGTTCTGACAAAGCATGGTCCACTGGAGAAGGGAATGGCAACCCACCCCAGTACACTAGCTCTGAAAACTCCATGAACTGCATAAGAGGGCAAAAAGGTGGAAGCTAGGACTCAAATGAACCCTTTTTCCACTTGATTTATCTCTTTAAAATAATTAGTTGTGTGGTTTGTAGGCCTCCATTTACCCTGGGCCCCCCACCCCCCGCCATTCCCAATGGGAATGGTGTTCCTGAGATGCCCTTATGGTGTCTTAACCATCGATGGGGACATTGTAATTTATGTTACCTCGTTCAATCGCTCCTGTTAACTTTCAAAGCAAGCATGGACTGGGGTTTTACCGTGATCCCACCTGATGGCATCGAGCGTTCTGAAGCTAATACATCACTAATTCCATGGGTGTCATTTAAATTTTCTTTCCTGGAAGAAAAATGATCCAGGCGCTGCACACACGGGACCAATGTCTGCCCGACGCTGGGAACCCTTGCCCTCGGCAGACTCGAGTCCTGAGGAACACAGCCCCTTTGTTACCCTAACGGATCCACTCTGTTGCTGCTGCTGCTAAGTCGCTTCAGTCATGTTCGACTCTGTGTGACCCGATAGACAGCAACCCACCAAGCTCCCCCGTCCCTGGGACTCTCCAGGCAAGAATACTGGTTGCTGCTGCTGCTAAGTCACTTCAGTCATGTCCAACTCTGTGCGACCCCATAGACGGCAGCCCACCAGGCTTCCCCATCCCTGGGATTCTCCAGGCAAGAACACTGGAGTGGGTTGCCATTTCCTTCTCCAATGCATGAAAGTGAAAAGTGAAAGGGAAGTCGCTCAGTCGTGTCCGACTCTTAGCAACCCCATGAACTGCAGCCTACCAGGCTCCTCCGTTCATGGGAGTTTCCAGGCCAGAGTACTGGAGTGGGGTGCCATTTCCTTCTCCAATGCATGAAAGTGAAAAGTGTAAGTGAAGTCGCTTAGTCGTGTCCAACTCTTAGTGACCCCATGGACTGCAGCCCACCAGGCTCCTCCATCCATGGGATTTTCCAGGCAAGAGTACTGGAGTACTGGAGTAGGGTGCCATTGCCTTCTCCTATCCACTCTGGCCTCTGCAGTTCTCCACTGCCTCCTGGCTGCCCCAGCAAACGCCACTTCCCAACAAATGCTGGATGCTTGGCAAGCAAATTGAGGTAGGGATGTTCATGTTCAGGGCTGGGCCAGGTTCGGCCACAGATGGAAAGCTATAGGACATGGCTCCTGATCTCAGAGTAGTGAGTAGAGCTGAGGAAGAAATGCAGAACAAGAGAGCATGTGCTTTTAAAAAGTTTACTTCTCAACAATTTCATTAAAACAATTGAGTAGGTACCCTGGGTGTTCATTGGAAGGACTGATGTTGAAGCTGAAACTCCAATACTTTGGCCACCTGATTCGAAGAGCTGACTCATTGGAAAAGACCCTGATGCTGGGAAAGATTGAAGGCGAGGGGAGAAGGGGATGACAGAGAATGAGATGGTTGGATGGCATCACCGACTCAACGGACATGAGTTTGGGTAGACTCCGGGAGTTGGTGATGGACAGGGAGGTCTGGAGTGCTGCGGTTCATGGGGTCACAAAGAGTCGGACACAACTGAGCGACTGCACTGCACTGAACTGAATATATTCACGTGACTCAAAGTTAATAAGCCACAGATGACTCTTCCCTCAACACGAATCCTCCAGCCACCCAGATCTCTTCTCCATAGGCAATCAAGCTTACTCATTCCTTCCAATGATATTTTATGTATGTATATTTTATATTATATATATATATATATATATATGTATTATTGGGGCTTCCCTGCTAGCTCAGTTGGTAAAGATTCTGCCTGCAATGCAAAAGACCCCAGTTTGATTTCTGGGTCAGGAAGATCCCCTGGAGAAGGGATAGGCTACCCACTCCAGTATTCTTGGACTTCTCTGACTGCCCAGATGGTAAAGAATCCGCCTGCAATGCGGGAGACTCGGGTTCAGTCCCTGGGTTGGGAGGATCCTTTGGAGGAGGGCATGGCAACCCACTCTGGTATTCTTGCCTGGAGAATCCCCATGGACAGAGGAGCCTGGCGGGCTACAGTCCAAGAAATCGCAAAAGAGTTGGACACGACCGAGCAACTAAGCAAGCAAGCGCAGCGCAAGAATCATCACTGTTTTTGTCGCTCAGTCGTGTCCGACTCTTTTGCAAGCCCCTGGACTGTAGCCCACCAGGCTCCTCTGTCCATGGGATTTTCCAGGCAAGAATACTGGAGTGGGCTGACATTTCCTTCTCCAGGGGCTCTTCCTGACCCAGGGGTCAAACCTGCGACTCCTACATCGGCAGGCAGATTCTTTACCACTAAGCTATCAGGGAAGTGGTATGAGTATTTCATGTATGTAAAAGTCAATACATATACGTGTATGTTATGTATGTGTATAATAAACACGCACACATTTCTTCCCCCTTTTGCATATTATGTAATTTAAAAAATATACTATTTTTGAACATTGAAGTCTAGTTGTTATAGTTCCAATGAGCATAATAAAGGCTCTGAGAAATCCTGCAGTGAAATAGCCTGTGTATGCAACATTTTCTTGCTGTTCAGTTACTGCACCATTTCCTAATGATGCTGGGTCGTTACGATCCTCCTCCTCCTCCTCCTTCACCACAGAATATGTGTCAACCCCGTGTAGAACTGGTATCCTGAAGAACCCAGATTGGGAAATGTTGGCCCAGAGGTCCTGAAGCTTTAGACAGCACAGTTTGGAAGTGGTGGGAAGAGTCCAAGGAGGATTTTCGGAAAAGTTGGAATTTAAGTCTAAACAACTCTATTCTTTTCTTTTGTTTTTTTAATAGGTAAGGAGTGGATTTATTTAGAAAGATACACATTCCACAGACACAATGAGGTCCGTCTTGAAAGGCGAGAGCGGCTCTGGGAGAAGCACACTCCAGAGACGGGGCGGGGGTGGCAAGGTGGGCCGTCTCACACGGCTTTCTCAAGCTCACCTTCAGACAGAGAGATTCTCTGGGGGGAAGCTTGTATCCGCCGAGCACAGCTGACTCTTCTTCATCCCCTACCCACCACCTTCCCACCCGCCCCCAGCCTGGTCCTCCCCACCTCGGTCAATAGCAACTGTATTCATCCAGCTGCTTAACCGAAAACCAGATTTGTTCATGACCCCTCTCTTTTCTGTACATTCTGCGTACAATTCATCAGCAAGACTTTTCAACTCTGCCTCCAAAACACATGAGGAATCCAGCCGCTTCTCACCACCTTAGCCCTCACGCACCTGACCCGTAAGAGTTAACACTTCATCCCTAAGTATTCCTAGAGCACTGATCTCCAGAGTGGGGAGGAGAGGAAGCCATTAAATCTTTTATCTATATTTTCTCATTTCCTATCCTTCCATTTAAAAATGTACACAGTGTTCATTTTCTAATATACATAATGTATGACTAAAGCAGAGCATGCTTATAATTTATAAACAGTGTGTGTGTGTAGAGGGAGAGGTGGAGAATCTGGGTTATTTTTGCATGCAATCTATCACACACAGGAAGTAAAATCCAACCCTCCTTCTGAGAATAGCTAGAAATGAAGACAACAGGACAAATATTTGAAGGCCTTGGAGAGTTAACAGAGCAGTTAACAGAGCAGTGGAAAATTTTAGGACCAAGATCTGGGAGAGGAATAAAAAGGTGAGCAGGCATTTGTGACCCCTTTCCCCCAGGTGTCCTTTTTTTTTTTCCCAGAAGAAGAAAGAAGCTAAGAGAAAAAGAAGCTGACTGAGCTGTTGATAGACAGTGTAGACAGAAGGACGTGGGTACTGGGGGCTCGTGAGGAGCTGAAAGCTTTGGACACCAGAGCGTTTGGTCTGGGAAAACCACTCCTAGAGCTTCGGTCTAGGAGTAAGGGGTGACAGATTCACTTCAGTAACTGAAACCCAGCTTTGAATTGTTTCAATTCCAGTTTGGAACAAGGAGCTTATGCACACAGCTGCCTCCTGTAAGTAGATGCAATTTCTCTCTAGACCAAGAAAACATTTCTCTGAGATCTCTATTGTTTCTATACACAATGTCTGGCATCAAATCAAAACAACTTGTGTATGAGGAGACAAAACAATGGTACTGAAAAAAAAAAAAAAAAACAACAGCGAGAAAGAGAATTGAGAAGTAAAGGAAACATACCTATGGGAAATCCAAAATAGTGGGCTTGAAAAAACTATGCTTGATATCTTCAGGGAAATGAACACGAAATGAGAATTTTGGTGGAGAAATAGAAACTATAAGGCAGAATCGAAAGAAAATCTTGAAAATGTAAAATGCAAGTTTTCTTTCTTTCTTTTTAAAACTTTTTGGCTGCACCAGGAGGCATGTGTAATCTCAGTTCCCCAACCAGTGACCAAACCCTGCAGTGGAAGTCAGAGCCTGACCACGAGACCACCAGGGACATTTCAAGACCCAAAGTTTTCATTCACAGGTTTGACACAGTGGAGGAGAAAATTAATGAACTGGAACAAGAAAAAAACAGGTAGAAGGAAGCGCAAAGGGAAGAAAGCAGAAAAGAGTCAGAGACCTAAGGATGCAGAGAAAGGTCAAACATGCATGGATCTGAAGTCCCAGGAGAGAAGGGAGGAAATGAGGCAGAAGTGACATTTGAAGAGATAACGGCAGAAAAAAAAAATCCAAAATAGCTATCAGATCACCTGTTCCAGAAGGACTCTGAGCCCTAAGCAAGATAAAGAGGAAGAAAACCATATCTAAATGCATTGGAGTGAAAATGTTGGCCACAAGACGAAGGGAAACCTCAGAAGAATCAAATCCCCGTTTCCTATGATGGCCAACAAGCGTTACATGACCTGGCCCATCTGTTCAGCCTCGTCTCTTAACATCTGCACCTTGTATACACCACAGAACTGATGATTTCAAACTGTGGTGCTGGAGAAGACTGCTGAGAGTCCCTTGGACTGCAAGGAGATCCAACCAGTCAGTCCTAAATGAGACCAACCCTGACTATTCATTGAAAGGACTGATGCTGAAGCTGAAGCTCCAATACTTTGGCCACCTGATGCGAAAAGCTAACTCACTGGAAAAGACCCTGATGCTGGGAAAGATTGAAGGCAAGGGGAGAAGGGGATGACAGAGGATGAGATGGTTTGATGGCATCACTGACTCAATGGACATGAGTTTGAGCAAGCTCCAGGAGCTGGTGAAGGACAGGGAGGCCTGGCGGGCTGCAGTCTGTGGGGTTGCAAAGAGCTGGACACAACTGAGCAACTGAACAACAGCAAGCCTTTTCTGGTGCGTGTTTCACATTTGATTATCATGACACCACTTTATAACAATAAAAATAGATAAATCAAGGTCAGTTACTTCATGTGCAGCTGTTATACATTTTGCAACTCACTGGTTCTTTTATTCATTTTTTTTTTAATTGAAGGGAGATTGCTTTATAGTGTTTCAGGGAAGCAAGGGAGATGCAGATGCAGAGAACAGACTTGCGGACACAGTGGGGGAAGGAGAAGCGGGGTAAATGGGGAGAGTAGCATTGACATGTATACGTCATTCCGTGTAAAATAGATGGCTGGTGGGAAGCCGCTGCCTCCTGCAGGAGCCCAGCCTGGCGCTCGCTCTGTGAAGATCTGTGAGGGGTGGGTTCCTGAAGGAGAGCGTGGCTCAAGAAGGAGGGGAAATATGTATAGTTGTGGCTGATTTGTGTTGTATGGCAGAAACCAACACTCCAGCCTTTTGTCCCCCAGTTTCACTGAGTCACAGTTGTCATCCAGCATTGTATTAGTCCAAGGCATGCAGCATGAGAATGCCATGTATGTACATATTGCTAAATAATCACCAAAATAAGCTAACATTCACCACTTCATATGCTTACAAATTTCTTCCTCTTGTGATGATAACTTTTAAGATTTCTTCTCTTAGAAACTTTCAAATATATAATGCAGTATTGGTTAACTACAGCCACCATGCTGTATGTTACATCCCACAGCTTATTCATCTTACAACTGGAACTGAGTACCTTTTGACCCTCCCTACCCAATTTACCCACCCTGTACCTCTGGCCACCATAGACCTGTTTGTTATATCCATGATTTTTTTTTTTTTTAAGATTCTGCATATAAGTGAATTTATACAGTATTTGTCTCTCTGATTTATTTCATTTAGCATAATGTCCTCAAGGCCCACCCATCCATGATGCTACCAAGGGCAAGATTTCCTTCCTTTTTTAGGGCTGAATAATATTCTTGTGTGTGTGTTTATGTATGTATCTCACATATTCTTTTTTTAAAAAAACTTTTTATTTTGTTTTGGGGGTATAGCCGATTAGCAAACAATACTGTCATAGTTTTAGGTGAACGGTGAAGGGACTCAGTCATACACATGCTGCTGCTAAATACAGGTACCCATTCTCCCCCAAACTCCCCTCCCATCCAGGCTCCCACCTAACATTGAGCAGAAATCCATGTATTCGTTTATCCACCTAGGGATGCTCAGGTTGCTTCCATTTCTAGGCTAGTATAAATGATGCTCCACTGAACACAGGATGCTAATATCTTTTTGAGACAGTGACTTGGTTTCCTCTAGACAAATACCCAGAAGTGGGACAGCCGGATCATATGATCATTGTATTTTTAATTTTCTGAGAAACTGCCATATTGTTTTCCACTGTGGTTGGGCCACTTCATAGTCCCACCAACAGCCCCAGGGCTCCCCCTTCCCCACACGCTCACTAGCACCTGCCTTCGCTCGTCTCACTGATGACTGCCATCCTAGCAGCTGTGAGGCCACTCCAGCCTCCGGACTGCTGGTCCCTGAACACAGCAAGCTTGCTCTCAAGTCAGGACTTCTCTTCCCTCTGCCTAGCAAGTTCTTGGATATTTGTGTTGGCTTCTTCCCCCTCATCACTCAGGTCTTGGCTCAAACATCACCTCCTAAAAATCCCTTGGCTCCTGGCCCATAGTTCTCTGTCTACTCCCATGATGTTGCTTTTTTCACTATCCGAGGCATTATTATGTGTATATTTATGTATTATTTGGTCCCTGTCACGAGAATGACAGCCCATGGAAGCAGGGCCTTGCCTTGTTCTCTCCTGTACTGGATATACTTGGCACGGAGCACAGTTCCTGGCCCAGAATCAGCCTCAATAAATATTGCTAGCTGCAAGAGAAAAGGATGAATGAGTGAAGACTTGGTGGATGCTGTAGGCATGTGGAAGAATTCTAAGTCTTCTGGCAAACGAACATTTCGTTCTGATGAATTCGTCAGAAGATGCTTCCTGCAGGGTTGGATGGCCTCTTCATCAGGTGTATGCTAAATCGTTCCAGGCGTGTCCGAATCCTTGTGCAGACTGGAGTTCGCCAGGCTTCTTGTCAGGGATTCTCCAGACGCGAATACTGGAGTGGGTGGTCACGCTCTTCTCCAGGAGATCTTCCCTGACCCAGGGATGGAACCGGTGTCTCTTACCTCTCCTGCATTGGCAGGCAGATTCTTTACCACTAGTGCCACCTGGGAAGCCCCTCTTCATCAGGTGCAGACAGTCCTAGTTTACCAAGGAAAATAGCTCTTCACAGGCTGTAGAAGGCTGTTGCTCTCCCCTCTGTGCAATGAAACAACGTAACACATTCTCAGAGGCTTCTGGGTCCATCAGGTTCCTTTTCAGAAAGCCATCATTTGCTCTGGCTGGGATTATGTGTTTTGTGATTTTTGAGTGTCACTTAGAAACTTTAGACAGCCAATTAATCTTTTGTAAAAGACCTGGTAAAAGCAATTGAGA
>SJYT01032819.1:16327-32967 GCA_006410635.1 Cephalophus harveyi
TCCCACCACCCCCCCACCCCCCAAACTCCAGAGATCACTGAGATGAAGCCTGAAAGAGATTTAAAGGATTTAAGAGAGATTTTTAAAAACTTTTTTTAAAGCAGGCTTTTTCTTTATTGAACAGCTAAAGGCAAAACCATCTGTTGCCATAGTGAGTGTCTTTGGAGGGGATAAAGACGCCAGCAATGAGTAAAAACGGCCTTAAATGCCCACCAAGATCCTGCGTCCTGGTTCCTTGTCTCACTGTCTTCTGGAGCTGCCTTTAGACAGCCGAGGAGTAAATGACTCCAACTGTTTGCTGGTGTTGCTGAGTGAGTTCAGAGCTTGCGTCTCTCTCAGGGTTCACGGCACTAACATCTGATTTGTTTGATGTCAGTTTCCTGGAGACAGAGATGGGAGGCCTCGGGTGCAAGGGCCAAATTTCCTCTCTGGATGACTTTTGACCTGTCCTTTTCCTCGAGGTCCCTGACACACAATACCTCCCTGTGTCATGCTGGGTCAGCTCACACCAGGAATAATTAAGCAGAGCTTTGCTGCCGGAAAACCCAAGGCCAATTTGGGGCTGTCATGGGCCATGACGGCCTCCAGTCAATGACTCCGGTTCCTGCCCGCCTCCCCCACCCACGCGTGGGGATTTGCCTGATTTCTGAGACCTACCTTAGGATCAGCCATGCGATCGTGCAGCTCTAGAATCTGACTTTTGAGAATCTGCACACCGAACTGTGGGTTACAAGTCAGAATCCATGCTCTGCCCTGTGCTGCGTCCCCACGGGGCTCTCTCTTCATAAGCACGATTAAGCTGAAACCCCTGTCTGCCATCTGTGTCTCTTTTGAACTCCCTTGCAGGTTTCAGATGGAGCCCAGTTTTGTACCGAGGATCGTGTTCGTTCTTCAAGTCAATGTGCGGGAGATTCAGCGGCAGCTTAATGTCAGAGACAAATTGCCCAGCCCTGGCTTGGGTGTGTGGAGAAAGTCTCCAGATGGTTCTCTGAGGTTTTTCACCCCAGTTACGTTGGGGTGGGGGTGGAGGGGCGTCCCCTGAGCGGTCAGCCACGGACACTGCCATCACAGGCAGAGATTGCGGGGTGTCGCTGACAGCCCCGCTCCCAGGCATAATGACCGGCGGGCCCCAGTGCAAGAGAGCGGGCCCTTCTGCTACTGATGGAAACCAGATGCGAAGGGGACCCGTGTAATTACAGGAAAGCTGGTTAATGGTGGAGTGGGGGGGGCACCCTGCCGCTGAGCACAGGATGGGGGGAGGGCGGGCTCTGTCTTCCTCCTGTGTTTGAATGAAGTCTCTTTCATCAGCACTTTGAAATGCTGACACTGGCCTGCAGCCGCTTGTTCAAGGAATCACACTGGCGATTTTTGCATGTTTGACACTTTCTTACTCGGAGGAAGGGGACAGGCTGGCAGAATCAGAGGATGCTTTTGCTTTAGGAATGAGGGTTTCGGGACTTTGTGACGCAGGTCCTGTGTCGACCTGAATGCCATCGGGGACATGTCTTTCCAGACCGAAGGGTGTCCAGCCCGCAGGCAGGCAGGCCCAGGCCCCTTGGGCAGGAAAGGGAAACTGCACACTCATGTTTCTCGCTTCAGTTGGAACCTGGTAAGGCTTGTCTGAGTCTCCACAAAGTTCACTTCCACTTCTGGCCCGCCTGTTTCTCTCACTTCCCCAATATCTTGTTAAAACCGCACGAAAAAGAACACATTGCTTCTTGCCTAAGGTCATCTTTGGAAGAAGCACATTTGGCTTTTAGAGGCATCAGACTTCCTGACCTTGATGGAGAAACACAGTTACTCGGTGAACTTTTGAGCTGAATGATCCCGGCAGAGGGACACGTACACAGGGCCCTAAAGAGGCAGGAAGACCACGGGAGGGGAGCGGGGAGTGCGGTGGAAACCAGGGCAAGTCCAGTGGCCCCAGTGTTTACCAAGACGGAGGCAGGTTAGGGCGCCAGGTCCTGCCGCGTCTTACTGCTGCAGACACGGGACCAACTGACCCGCGATGGCAGATCTTCCTTCTTTTTTGGGGGTCATGGTCGTGTCAGGGGCCAAGTTCTGACCTGACTTTTAAGAACCTCCCTTTCACAGCCCAAGGCCTCTGCGGGGAGCAGGGGGGCAGCCTAAGCGTGCTCTGATACTCGGCAGGATCCCGCTGCCAGTCTTGTGCAGCCCTTGTGGTCCGCCTCGGTTTGCGGCCTCAGTTTCCGGGCCTCCATCGCGTCACCCCTCCCTCCATGGCCCTCATGCTCCACCTGCCTGGGCGCCTGGTGTGTTCTGGACACCCCTGATCTCTACAGCCGGCTGTCACAGTGTCCGGATGCCCTCATGACCCTCCACACCCAGCAGTGCCACCCACGCACATCGGCACCATCCAAAGGGCCCTCCTCCTTGGGACCCTAGCTCAGTTCCCTAGCCACCGGAGTGAGCGTGGTCCACCCTCCTCCAAAAGAGCGCTTTCAAGCCATCCCTGATCTGGAGTCCAGGCGCTGCCCAGTCGTCCAGGGACCAGCTCTGTGTTCACCTCAATGTAACCACTTGGTACTCCGTCTGAGCAAGTACAAACAACAGATGTTTAACACACGTCAGCTGGAGGAACACAGGGCTTACGTGGTGGGATCATCTTCCAGATTTTCTAGGAACTGAAAGAGAGTTCATCATCCAGAAAGAGCATGGGGAGGCTGTGTCCCCCAAGAAACGTCCAGGAGGTCTGGCTGTCATATCAGAAATGGCAAGTGACCCATAGCCTTCGGGAGAGATGATGATTTGTTTGAGAATTCTGAGTCTGAAGAACCCTAAGATTTAAGCTTTCTGTCCATCCATCCATCCATCCATCCATCCATTTACCCATTCATCCTTTTACCTATCCATCCAACCATCCATCTATCCTCCCTTTATTCATGTATTTCTCTCCTTTTATTTTTCCCCAGTACTGATAAGAATATGAAAACAGGGAGCAGTCTCTCCGAACTCTCTGAGGTGCTCTCTCCCGGGCTGTAGTCCTCATTTTGCCCCAAATAAAACTTAAGCTTGCAACTCTTAAAAAAAAAAGAATATGAAAACAAATCAGACAAGCCTCTAGGCTTGAGAAGCATCTAGATTTTCTTTTCTCAGATTTTTGTAGCTATGTGATTATTATTAGGAGAATATTCAAAAAATCGCTTAAAAGTAGGGGATGGATACATCCCTTAGCGAAATGTTACATAGCCTTGAAAATGACGCCTGCCAAGGGCTGGCAATAATATGGAATATGGCATCATAGAAGGTTAAATGAAAAAGTGTATACAGCATTTGAAATGAATATATGCAATGAAGAAGAGTCTGGAAGGACATGGATACATGTGAACAGCAGTTTGAGTGGTGAGGGAGGGGGGATCCGTCCCCTTCACTCCATCTCTGTGCATTTCCTGTCTTGCCTAATGAGCTCATTCTCACTGAGCAGAATGGTGTTCCAGAAATTTCTACCACATTCTCCTTCCTTCCTTTGGACCCCCTGAATCATTTCAGTAGAGTTTGCTCCATATAGCAGGAAAGAGGTACTGTCTCTAAAATATATGTACCTGTGTATGTATTTGGATGCGTTGGATCTTGGCTGTGTCACGTGGGATCCTTCATTGCGATGTATGGACTCTTTCATTGCGTCTTGTGGGCCCAGGTGTTGCAGCATGGAGGCTTTAATGCTCTGTGGCATGCAGGATCTTAGCTCCCCAACCAGGGATCAAACCCGTGTCTTCTGCACGACAAGGTGGATTCTTAACCGTTGGACCACCAAGGACGTCCCCTTTCTTTCTTTTTTAAAGAAAGAATTAGAAATTTTCATTTGAGCCAAATTTGAGAGCTATAACCCTGGAAGAGCATCTCAGAAAGCTCTGAAAACTGTTCTGATGTACTGTCTTTCTGTGATTAAAAGAAGAATGTGTGTGTATATAAAATAAATACATAAAATGAAACATAAATACACAGACATGTACGTATAAACACATATGTGTGTGTACACGCATACTCAGTCACTTTAGTCATGTCCCACTCTTTGCGACCCCATGGACTGTAGTCTGCCAGGCTCCTCTGTCCATGGGATTCTCCAGGCTAGAGTACTGGAGTGGGTTGCCATGCCCTCTGCCAGGATTGTCCTGACCCAGGGATCGAACCCACGGCTCCTACGCTGTGGCAGATTCTTTACTGCTGAACCACCAGGGAAGCCCCAAGAACACATATATATGTATATATGTTCGTCTAGTCAGAGCCATGGTTTTCTAGTGGTCATGTATGGATGTGAGAGTTGGACCATAATGAAAGCTGAGCACCAAAGAATTCATGCTTTTGAACTGTGCTGTTGGAGAGACTCTTGAGAGTCCCTTGGACAGCACAGAGAGCCAATCAGTCCATCCTAAAGGTAAATCAGTCCTGAATATTCATTGGAAGGACTGATGCTGAAGCTGAAACTCCAATACTTTGGCCACTTGATGCTAAGAACTGACTCATTGGAAAAAACCCTGATGCTGGGAAAGATTGAAGGCAGGAGGAGGAGGGGACAACAGAGGATGAGATGGTTGGATGGCATCACTGACTCGATGGACATGAGTTTGGATAAACTCCGAGAGTTGGTGATGGACAGGGAGGCCTGGTGTGCTGCAGTCCATGGGGTCACAAAGAGTTGGAGATGACTAAGGGACTGAACTGAACTGAATTCATATGCATATTCTTTTAATTTTTTCCCCAATGCTTCTATTTCCAACCAAATTAAACGTGGGTGGGCTTTGCTGGCCCCTCTGGCCCCCCTGCTGGGAGCCTGGTGAGAAGCCCAAAGACTTCAAGTCAGTCACTTGAAGGAGCATCCTCTCACCTGTGGCCAAACTGAAGAACCGGCTCTCGAGGTCCTTCCTCTGGGAGACATTATTAAGAGGTCCATTGGCAAGCATTAATGTGAGCGCGCCTATTTCCACCACACAAACCACACTTTTCTTGGCTGATGTTAGCTCATGGTGTTTATCTGAGCTTCGAATCCTTTGCAATCTAATATCCGATGTCACAGTATCCCCACGGGCGCTTTTCACCACGTGTCTCTGAACCTCTCATTTTTCTGCTGCCGTTCCCTCGCTGGTGGTCCTGTGCATGAAATTAGCCTCCCTCCCACCCCCATCCCCCTGCCTCACTTCTGAAATTCATACTGTAATGCTATGGGAAGCGTTTTTGTTGGCAGCCTCTGCGCAGAGAGGTTCTGAAGGATCAAGAAACACGTTCCCTCCGAGGGCGTATGTATGTGGCTCCACTTCTTGGAAAAGCAGCAACTTTTCTGGCACTGGCTCAGAACCCAGGACGGTACACTTTGACCTGGCCAATGAGAGCTCTGGGGGTGGCTCCGCCAGGACAGCAGGATGAGCCCCCAACCCTGCTCCTGGCCCCTGCCGTCACAGGCTTGCCCTGGGGATGCTCTGGGGTCTCTTGTGCTGACCAGGCCTGGGGAGGACCCTGCCCCTTGACAGGGCTCCCTGCAGCCTTTCCTGGGCTGGTGGGCTTCCCAGGTGGAGCGAATGGTAAAGAACCCGCCTGCCAACGCAGGAGGCATAAGAGACCAGGGTTCAGTCACTAGGTAGGGAAGATTCCTCTAGAGGCGGGCATGGCAACCCACTCCAGTATTCCTGCCTGGAGAAGCCCATGGACAGAGGAGCCTGGTAGGCTACAGTCCACGGGGTCACAAAGAGTCACATATGACTCAGTGACTTAGCACAGCACATGCTTAATGTTAATACTCGGTGCTGGGCACGCCTCGATGTTCCAGAGTCCTGACTCAGGCTGGAAAGAGTCACCTCCCTTCCTCAGAGAACGCAGAGGAGTTGCCCACAGCCACACAGGAAGGCGAGAGCTGGGCCTGCATTGTCTGCCGTCTCCCGAATCTCACGCTCCAGCTCGTGCTTGTGCTTTCCGGAACCTCACTCGGCCCCAGCGCACAAGGCGCTCCTGAGGCCTGAGCTCCCATTCTGCCAGCTGTGCCGAACTTTCCTAGGTGGGCTTTCCAGGTGGCACTGTGGGAAAGAATCGGCCTGCCAGTGCCGGAGATGCAAGAGATGGGGGTTTGATCCCTGGGTCAGGAAGATCCCCTGGAGGAGGGCATGGCAACCCACTCCAGTACTCTCGCCTGGGGAATCCCATGGACAGAGGAGCCTGTTAGGTTACAGTCCATGGGGTCACAAAGAGTCGGACCTCAGTGAGTGACTAACACTCACTTTTTTAAGCTCATGAGGACTCGGTGAAGGAGGTTTAGAGTGTGGCCTCATTCTTCAAAGAGAAGGTCACTGACACCCACGAGGACTCTGTGTAAAGTGATGCTGGAGTTAATGGATCTCATCTGCTGGACCTCCCTGTGACATTACGTTCCATCTGCCCTCACCCTGGGCCTGTGCACCCAGCCATTTCAGCTCTTCTGTTTCTCTGTCCTGGGGTAGGAAAGAAATCCACGGTGCCTTTCACATTGGATGACATGGAATTTGGGGGTGAAATGTTTTAGCTGCTCTCTCTCTCTCTTTTTAAAATATTTATTTGTTTGGCTGTGTCGAGTCTTAGTTGCGGCATGCAGGATCTTTTGTTGTGGCCTGGGGCCATCTCTCTAGCTGCGGTGCTCAGGCTTAGGTGCCCAGGGCATGTGGGATCTTAGTTCTCTGACCCGGGATCAAACCCAAGTCCCCTGCGTTGGCAGGTGGATTCTTAACCACTGGACCACTAGGGAAGGCCTGCTGTTCATTTTGCAATCATGATGTTATAAACAAATAGACCAGGATCCTTCTTCATGCACACAGTTCATTTGTCGCAGTAAAGCTTTCAGAACATTCAAGGTCTCAAAGGGGCAGAGAAACCTCGGAGGGTGACGGCTGAGCTGAGCTCTCTCAGAGTCTGCTGTTTGGTACAACTTTGCTGTAGCAAATCCGGGGTGTGGGGGCGGGCTTGGCGGGCAGACAGGCCCTGGGACCCCCATCCCGCCATCGAAGCCATGCATCACAGGTGCAGATATCTTGGCAGAAACCCGCTCACATTCCGAGGGCCTTTTGGGGAAAAGGAAAACAAAAGAAAACAGTGACAAACCGCAAGTTTCCAAACCTCGCAGCAGTTTTGTCAGACAGTGCAGCCACCCTCTTGTTCTCCACTTTTCATTTAATCAGACTAGAACTGACGTACTTTGAATACCAGGAAAAGGGGAACTCATGTTCCCTGGTATCCCCAAAGAGGAAGTGAAACAAACAAGCAAAACAATTCCATTCAAGAATAATTAAAAAAAAAAAAACAACCAAACTGCTTATAGAAATATGACTTGTGCTTTCAGCTAACCAGGTGTCTAAAATAAGAATGGTGCTCAGCGCAGATTCTGGGAAGGCTTTTTAAGAATGGGAGGAGGAAATGAGTTGTCATCCTGGGCTCCTTGGGTGCAGGGCTCGCCTTGGTCGTGGTGTCTGAAGATGACCTCCTGCCAAACCAAGAGCCAGGGTCCATGGTTGGAAAACTCCCCACGGGCCACTGCTGTTAAACAGAAGCTGGGGAAAGTCTACTTAAGCGCCCTGTGCTTCGTTTGTGCCTTTGGATGATGTGTGACTTTGCTTATTCAATTTAATTTGGCACATGCAACCTGCCATTTCTTCGTCTTTTTTTTTTTTTCTTGAATGCATGATCTTAGCTCCCAACTAGAGGTTGAACCCACACCCTCTGCAGTGGAAGCACAGCATCTTAACCACCGGACAGTCAAGGAAGTCCCTGTAACCTGCCACTTCTGCTGTTCTCAGCTCCTTCCAGAATGGGTCACCCTTTCCCTATGGCTCCTCACCTGGACAGGCCCTGCCTCCCCTGGGGAGACAGGTGTTTCATAAGAGGATATTGGCTGGTTTCTGCACACGGGCTCTGATGGATAGGGAATAAGAAGGGAACAAGGAGAGGGGTCTCTTAGGCACTTTCTCCCTCCCTTGACAACTCCCGGGTCTTTGCTCGGGGTTACTACTCAGGCGGGCCCTTCATCCGTTGTTATGGTGGCAGGTCAGCTGGGGAGAAGCTGTACCTGTTGGCCATCCCATTTTGCTGGGGGCTGGAGTTGGTTGTATGGGCACAGACCGTGGAAAACTTTGTGAAAGATGCTATCCACCCCGGGGGCCACTCCTCGGTCATCACCAGGGTCTCACGGTTGCAGGCAGGGCTTAGCGGAGGCCTGTGGGCGTGGGAGAGTCTGGCCAGGCTGGTGGAGGAAACTCAGGCATTAAGGATGGACGCTGGGGAGGCAGAAGAGGGGCCATGGAGTCCCCGGGGGCCCCTCGCCCTCCTTCCAGTTGAGCTCTTCTCTTTTTTTAAAAAAATTAATTTTTATTGGAGTAGAGTTGCTTTAACAAGGTTATGTTAGTTTTCTGCTGTAAAGCAAAGCTGATCAACTCTACAAACACATACATCCCCTCTTTTTTGGATTTCCTCCTCATTTAGGTCACCACCGAGCACTGAGTGGAGTTCCCTGTGCTCCACAGGCGGGTCTCGTTAGCTGTCTGCTTTATACACAGTAGTGTGAATATGTCAATCCCAGTCTCCCAGTCCATCCCGCTTTCCCCCTTGGTATCCACACATTTGTTCCCTATGTCTGTGCCTCTATTTCTGCTCAGCAAAGAAGTTCACCCATACCATTTTTCTAGATTCCACATATCAGCCTTGCTAGATGACATTTGGTTTTCTCTTTCTCATCTGTTTCACTCTGTATGATGGTCTTCAGGTCTGTCCACGTCTCTGTAAATGGCACTATTTCATTTTTTTATGGCTGAGTAATATTCCATCGTATATATGAACCACACCTTCTTTATCCATCCGTCTGTTGATGGACATTTAGGTTTTTTCCTCGTCCTGGTAGTTGTAAATAGTGCTTCAGGGAACACTGGGGTGCATGGATCTTTTTGAATTATGGTTTTCTCCAGGTATATGCCCTTTTTAACCACAGATCCAATTCAGTTGTCTCCACAGGAACCTCAGGGGACTTCCTGTTCCCATACAGTTGCTACAGAGATGCAAAAATCAGGTTCACTCTTCCCTCCTTCAAAATGTACGGCAGGCGTGTTAGACTTGAGTTAAAGGGACACATCTGGTTTTCTGCCAGAGATGTAAGAAGGGTTTTGGCCAGACTATGTGTTTCAGAATCACTGGCTTCTGCTGTAACCGTTTGGGATTTATTTACATATTTGAGAACATCCGACGGCTCCCCCCGCCCCGCCCCACGGCCGCCATGGTGGTAGCCTTGGATACAGAGGGCTTCTCCTCCCTTTGGCCTCAGCACCCAGCGCTCCTCACTTCTCCCAGGAACGCATGCTGCTTCCGCTGAAACTTCATCTGATGCTTCACAGGGAATCGGCACCAAGTTGGGGGCGTGGTGCCTTCCAGGCCAGGATGGCGGGGCCCCTCCAGTGGAAAGGGTCAGAGGCTCAGGCAGCGTGGGGTCAAGCACCCAGGGAGCAGATGAATGTCTAATCTTGGACCATGGTATTTCTTTGGTTTCTTCTCAAAGGCTGCGTTTGGAACTCAGACCCCTCCGATTGGCTGGTCTTTTGACTGGTGTTGGGTTTCTAAACACCCTCCTCCACAGAGAGGTCCCTGGAGAACTAAGGGGGTCAGTGAGATGAATGGAAGCTTCCCCCCGCCACCTTTAACTTTATTTTAAAAGAGCTATTTTGTTATGAAAGTATCAATGTTTGCTCACTGTAGAAAAAGTGAAAGTGAAGTCGCTCAGTCATGTCGGACTCTTTGCGATCCCATGGACTGTAGTCTACCTGGCTTCTCTGTCCATGGGATTTTCCAGGCAAGACTACTGGAGTGGGTTGCCATTTCCTTCTCCAGGGGATCTTCCTGACCCAGGGATCGAACCCAGGTCTCCTGCATTGCAGGCAGACCTTTTACTCTCTGAGCCACCAGGGAAAATAGATCACATAGAAGGAAAAACATCCTCGCTGCTTTCTGCCACCCTAATAGGCCTTCAAGGGTGTAGGGTTGATCTTTCCATCCTGGAGGGCAGCCTGCTATCCACGCTGCTTGTCACCCGCTTTTCCTCTTGCTTAGTGATGTATTGTGAGTATCTTCCCACGGTAAAATGTTTTACCACGCTACAATCCCTTCCGTATGACTTACTCCATCAGTGTACGAAATTAATTGTTATCCTAAGTGTATTATTTGTTCAACTTCCTGGTGTTAGCACACTGACTTTTTTTACTATTATAAGTGATGCCCATCTTGGGTCCATGAATCAGTATTTGTTTAGCTCAAGAGAGCTTTGCTTTTTTTGGGTCACAGTCTACAAAGGAGGCTTTTCTCTCTTTCTGGCAATGCTATGAGACATAGAAACTAAAAATAAAAATTGAATCCTTCAAGTAACCACCTGGAGTTAGCTGGTTGCCCATTCATGAACAGTTTCAGCGCACACCCCATGAACTCTCTCTGGTGGCCCAGGAACCAGCCAGGAGAGCTGCCCTCTGCTGGCCCTACCTCTCCAGAGGTCGTCCCCACCCGTCCCCCAACTCCACGCAGAGTAGAAGAGGAGACGGGGGCACAGCAGGACGGGAGGTGGCCAGCGTCCAGGGGCTGGGTCTGTGAGGGACCACAGGAAGGAAGAGTGTGTTGTCCAAGCCATGAACTGACTCCCTAAAAAGGTGGGACACAGTGAGTGGTGTGCTGAGTACAGAAAGTTCTAGAACCCGGAGGACCAAGGCCTGGATTTGTTTCCAATCAGCACCAGACTCTGAGCTTAACGTTACCATTCGTGGCCTTTAGCTGAGCACCTACTTTTTATTTATTTTTCTTGTGTTTGGTCTCTTTTAAGGCTCAAAGTAGATAATTTTGGTAAGGGTGCTTAAGAATAGCTTATTTCATTAAAGGAGCCAAAATCTAGTCTCTGTTGTAAGTGAATGTACCTTTTGTAAAAAAAAAAAAAGTTTTGAGCAATAAAGTAATTTGTTTATTGGCTATACCTGTGGCATGTGGGATCTTAGTTCCCTGACCAGGGATTGAACCTATGTCCACTGCATGGGAAGCACGGAGTTTTAACCACTCGACTTCCAGGGAAGTCCCAGTAAATTATTATTAGATTTATGTATAACTTACCTTTTCTTCATAAACACAGAGAATCATCCTCCCAGTTGCCACAGGAAGAAGCCCCTTCTGGAGGTGTCCTTGACCCCCAACACCTGCCAAGGAGCCAAGTCACCTCCATTCTGACCTCAGGGAACCCCCTCTTTCACTCACCCTTAGCCAGGGACCAAAGACCCCAGAGACAAAGCCAGGAGTCAGGTGTCCCAGGCAATCAGCCTGAACAAATCGGCGCATTCCCACAGCTCAGGAGCCAGCCAGAGCCTGGGGGCCTTCAGGCCTCCTGGAAGTCCTCCTGGGCCCTGGTCTCCTCCACCCTGAAAGGACCAGTGCCAGGCTTTGGGCTCTGGGCATGAGTGTGAACTTGGGGCCTGTTAGGGGGTGCCTGTGTCTCCCAAATGTTGGAATCCTAACCCCAGTACCTCAAAAATGACTTGATGTGGAGACAAGAGTTTTCACAAAGGTGATCAAGTTACAGTGAGGTCATTAAGGTGCCCAGTCCAATAGGAGGGCTTCTCGGGCGGCTCAGTGGTAAAGAATCCACCTGCAATGCAGGAGATGAGGGTTCGATCCCTGGGTCAGGGAGATCCCCTGGAAGAGGGCATGGCAACCCATTCCAGTACTCTTGCCTGGAGAATCCCATGGACAGAGGAGCCTGGTGGGCTACAGTCCATGGGGTTACAAAGAGTTGGATACAGCAGAGCAAATGAGCAACAACAAATCCAGAAGGACTGTGTCCTTATTCAAAAAGGAGATTTGGACACAGGCAAGCACAGGGAACTAAGATCATGGCCTCCGGTCCCATCACTTCATGGCAAATAGTTGGGGAAACAGTGGAAACAGTGGCTGACTTTATTTTTGGGGGCTCCAAAATCACTGCAGATGGTGATTGCAGCCTTGAAATTAAAAGACACTTGTCTGGACCACATTCCCCTCCACAGCCCTCGGGGGCTCCTCTGCCCACGGGATTTTCCAGGCAAGAACACTGGAGTGGGTAGCCATTTCCTTCTCCAGGGGATCTTCCCGACCCAGGGATCGGACCCACGTCTGTTATGTTTCCTGCATCGGCAAGCAAATTCTTCACTGCTGCCTCGGGCTCTGGGACTTTCAGCCTTCCATAACCCTTCGGCCGGTGGGACTTTGGTGGCCAAGCACCCGGCTGCTTTGACCTCATGGGAAACCGGGGTGGCTTTGCTCTCTCGGCATTTCTGATTTGCTTGCAGGCTCTGCTCCTCTGGAGCATCTCAGAGACCACAGGAAAAATCCCACAGCAACCACCCAGCCAAACAACAACAGCAGAAAGGGAAGCAGTGACGACTGGATACCTTCTGGGGTCAGCTCCCACCAGGGGAAGTGGCTGGGGGGAGGCTTTTCTTCCAGCTGCGAAGGCGGCTCGACTCAGCAAAAACTGGGGAATTCAGTAAAGAAAGGCTGGGGACTGGCTCTGTGAGTGTTGTGCTGATTAAAGGCCTGATCCCTGCTGTCCGCCACGTGGATACAGCCAAGCTTTGCTTTCAAAGCTTTGCTTCAAGCTTCGCTTTCAAAAACTCTGGCCTTGGGTTTTTGGCAGCTGCTCCCGAGCCTGGCTGGAAATTAGCATCACCCCTGGGCCTTTAAAAAATGTTACTCAGCAAAAACTGGGGAATTCAGTAAAGAAAGGCTGGGGACTGGCTCTGTGAGTGTTGTGCTGATTAAAGGCCTGATCCCTGCTGTCCGCCACGTGGATACAGCCAAGCTTTGCTTTCAAAGCTTTGCTTCAAGCTTCGCTTTCAAAAACTCTGGCCTTGGGTTTTTGGCAGCTGCTCCCGAGCCTGGCTGGAAATTAGCATCACCCCTGGGCCTTTAAAAAATGTGCCCCTAACAGAGCCCAGCACAGACCAATGTCCTCAGAATCTCCAGGGAGGGTCAGACAGCAGGAATTTACAAAGCGGATTCTGGCACGCAGCACGCCTAGGGGACCGCTGGTCCAAAGGGTGAGGGGAGAGTGTTCTGGATCAGCAGTGACCTGGGCACCCTCCCACCCCACCCAGCCTCTCCAGGCCTCACTTTCAGTCCTGACCCGCCAGCCAGACTCTGCTGCAGCTGACTGTCACCACGGAGTCCTGTCCTGGGGCTCCTGGGAGTAACAGAAGCACCACAGACCAGCAGTGACAAAGGAGACGTGTCTTCTCACGGCTCAGGAGCACAAAATCAAGGTGCCGGCAGGCCTGCTTCCTTCCGGTTCCCTGAGGCGCCCCCAGCTCCTGGTGGTCCCCACAACCCTCGCGTCCCCTGGCTTGTGGACGCGTCACTCAGGTCTCCGCCTCCGTCTTCATATAGCTTGGTCCTGTCTGTGTGCCTTCTTTCCTGTCCCTCGTAAGGACACTTTGTGTACTCAGTCCCTCAGTCGGGCCGGACTCTCTGTGACCCCATGGACTGTAGCCTTCCAGGCTCCTCTGTCCGTGAGATTTCCCAGGCAAGAGTACTGGAGTGGGTTTAGTGCAGTTCAGTTCAGTTGCTCAGTCGTGTCCAGCTCTTTGTGACCCCATGGACGGCAGCACACTAGGCCTCCCTGTCCATCACCAACTCGCAGAGTTTACTCAAAACTCATGTCCATCGAGTCTGTGTTGGAGTGGGTAGCTACTTCCTTCTCCAGGGGATCTTCCCGACCCAGGGATCAAACCCACATTTCTTAGATTTCCTGCATTGGCAGGCAGATTCTTTACCACTAGCGCCACCTGGGAAGCCCCAACAGCACACTAGTCATTGGGTTTAACGTCCACCCCAATCCAGGATCACTTCATCTAGAGAGCTTTACCTTAGAGACATCTGCAAAGGCCCTTATTCCTAATCAGGTTGTGCTCTGAGGTTCCAGGGGTGTATATTCCAGGGGGCAAAACCGCTCAGCCCACGACCCCTGGAGGCTTTTATATGCCCTGCTGGCCAGGCTCACCACATGTCAGTTCCACCAGACCTGGGGCCTGGCCACAGACCCGGGAGTCTTCAAAGCTCTTGGTGTTTCCAACCTGCAGCCTGGGTTGGAAAACCCAAGGGAGACGTGTGCTCTCAGGTGCCTTTTATATTGAAAAATCTGAACCGAGACCGGCTCAGCGGGGATGCCCCTGGTGGAGGAGGGTCCATCCAAGGTCTTGTCTTTCCAAGTCTGTAGTTGCGGGCTGTGTGTGTGTGTGTGCGCGCGCGCGCATCTTTTTTCAGTAAATGAACCATCACGAGGGGCAGTGTGGGCGCCGGAGCTCCGGCATCAGCTGCCACGTGTTATTTCTGGCTTTCTGCACCTGGGCAGCCTTGGCCCCGCGAGGAGATGTTTGTTGTCACTTGGCAGCGCCAGCCACTTTGTAATCCGAATCTCTGGTGGTCACGCGAAGGCTTGAACAAAGGTTTGCTTCACTCCTCGACGACGTCTGAACAGTTTTCTCGTAAGAGACCGTGAAGCTGGTTTTCTTGGGTCTGTTAGCTGGATTTCTAGCCAAGGGCTTTTGATCCACAAAAGGGCCATTCAGGGCTTGCCTCGGCCTTAATTAATCACAGGCCTTGGCCGGCGGGCCCTGCGGGGCTGAGAGCCCCGTCTGGTTTCCATCCCGCCCTGAGGCTGTACCCACTCCACCAGCCCCCTGGGCACTCTGTGCCCGCGGCCTCCGCTCAGACCCCAGCTGGCTCCTCTTGGGGCAGAATCAGAGCAAACAGGAGCCTCGGATGCCAGCTCGGGGACCAGCTTCCACACTGGGCGGCCGTAGGCTTTCGATCGTGGACCTCACTCACTTCTAGGGAAAGGGGATGAGCACCGGGGAAGGCCCCACGAGCGGGACTGGCTCGTGGGATCCACGTCTGTTCTGGCCAGGGGTACAGCCCTTGGGACCCGTGTGGGTTCACAGCCCCACTTCGCTGTGCCATGCTGCGGGACCTGGAGCAACTTCTTAACCTCTCTGTGCTTCCTGGATGCCCTGGAATGTGGTTATGACCACAGGTGACCACGTGTGGCCCTTGGCTCCCATTGCGTGATAAATGCTCGCCGTCATCGCTGGAACCTTGCTGGNCCCACTTCGCTGTGCCATGCTGCGGGACCTGGAGCAACTTCTTAACCTCTCTGTGCTTCCTGGATGCCCTGGAATGTGGTTATGACCACAGGTGACCACGTGTGGCCCTTGGCTCCCATTGCGTGATAAATGCTCGCCGTCATCGCTGGAGCCTTGCTGGGGCCGTGACTCTGCCTGAGGCTCCTCGTGTTGGAGGGCACAGCTTGGTCATCAGAGATCACGTAAGGAAATACCATTCTTTATCCGTGGCCTGCAAAGACACGGAAGGGCTCCAGTCAATCATGCCCAGCAGCCCAGCTCACTTCTCCTTCTGGGCACTGCCACTTTCTTCCCCAGATGCCTTTCCATGTCTGAGGCTCTTCTTTGGAATTCCTTCCCAATTTCTTTTATTTTAATTTATATTTATGTATTTATTTGGCTGCACTGCATCTTTATTGCGGCATGCGAGATCCAGTTCCCTGACCAAAGATCAAACCCGGGCCCCCTAGGTGGGGAGCGTGGAGTCTTAGCCACTGAACCACCAGGAAAGTCCAGTTCTGTTTCTTGATCCTCAAACTCAAATGCCTCCCAAAGCAGGACACCCCCTGGGCAGGGGTAGGAAGCAGGGACACTGGGTCTGTGAAGCCAGATTTTTCCGGAGTGAACCAGCTTTTGCCAGGTTAATTGTGCTTAGTCACTCAGTCATGTCTGACTCTTTTCGACCCCATGGACTGCAGCCCACCAGGCTCCTCTGTCCACGGGATTCTCCAGGCAAGAGTACTGGAGTGGGTTTCCATGCCCTCCTCCAGGGGATCTTCCCAACCCAGGGATCAAACCCAGGTCTCCTGCACTGCAGGCAGATTCTTTACTGTCTGAGCCACCAGAGAAGCCCTAGAATACTGGAGTTGGTAGCTTATCCCTTCTCCAGGGGAACTTCCTGACCCACACTGATAGTTACACTAATATTATTAATAAGAAATAAGGCTGGAACTTGGGCCCAGGTCTGTTGATGCCCCAGCCCTTGGCATTGCATCAGCAGGAGCAGGTGCAGAGGGCTTGTGTGAAGTCCCCTGGAGCCACGTTGATCGTGAGGCAGGGTTTTCAGGGGAGGGGGCGGCTGCTGCCTTCCGTCTTTGTAAAGGACCCAAAGCTCACCCCCAGCCCTCAGGACAAACGCCCGGTTGATCTGACTCGTTCCGAAGGCCGTGCCTACAAATCCAGAAAGTGTTCATGCAGCAAGAGTGACATAAGATTTCTTGCTTCTTGTGACAAGGCTTTTACTGGCATCAGCAGATCTTTACTGAGCACCCTGGTGATGACTTTCTTGGATGCTGAGCAGTTCAAGGGAAGCTGTTGTTGAAGACCAGCATTTTCAGTTAGAAAATAAACAGAAATTCAAGAGCCCCGGAAGTGCCAAAGGCTGAGGGCAAGGTTTCTCCATGAGAGGAGAGTGGGCAGGTCAGCAAGGGCTGGAAAGGGCCAGAGAAGATTGGTTCCTGGGTGAGGGGAGCTTGAGGAAAACTCAGCAGTGGCCACAGG
>SJYT01032819.1:32980-65460 GCA_006410635.1 Cephalophus harveyi
GGAGGGTGAGGGGCGGGTGGGTGTGGGGTCGGAGGGGTGGCGGCAGAGGCTGGCAGGCTCAGCGTGTTGCATGATCCCCAGGAGTGAGCAGAACTGCAGCAGGCACGCAAAGTCCAAGTCGGCGCAGTGGGGACCCCAAAGGGCGCCCTATTTTGTCCAGAGCCATCTCTAGCGCCAGCCCTGCAGGTGCGTTTGTGAGTCCAGGGGTATTCGATCTGTGCTTCAAGCTAGTAGAGAAAGCACCCTCCACAATGGGCTTTGCAGTCCTGGGACTCTGAATTTGGCACAAGACAGACCAAACCAGAACCTTGGAGGGGTTGGCACAGCAATGGGCAGGCAGCTCTCTCCGCTCCCAGCAGCCTTCCCTGTGGACACACCTGCCCTGGGAGCTGTGCTCTGTCCCCAGTGAGCAGGGAGGTGTAGACAGCTCCCTCTGGAGTAGCGAGACCTGGACACGTCCTTGCCCCCGGGAAGCTCGGTCTCCCCTGAGATTCGCCCACTTCAGCTGCCTCAGAGCCGCCTGAGGGCGCCTCAGACACCACCTCTGGTGTCTCTGATTCCGCAGGTCTGGGCGGGGCCTGAGCATCTGCATGAATCTGACAATCTCCCGGGTGGTGCTAATGCCACTCGTCTGGGGACCACACTTTGAGAACCACTTGTCCAGGGGATTCCCTCATGGCTCAGACGGTAAAGAGCCTGCCCTCAGGGCGGGAGGCGTGAGTTAGATCCCTGGGTACGGAAGATCCCCCGGAGAAGGAAATGGCAGCCCACTCCGGTATTCTTGCCTGGAGAATCCCGTGGACAGAGGAGCCTGGCGGCTACACACATTCAATAGGATCACAGAGAGTTGGACATGACTGAGCAACTACGTTTTCATCTAAGACGGGGGTCCCAGATTTTGGATGCCTGAAGATCATCTGGGTCTAGTTTCTGGAAATTAAAAATTTTTTTAATTTATTTCTTGTTTTTGGCTGTGCTGGTCTTCGTTGCTATGTATGGGCTTTCTCCAGGTGGGGTGGGCAGGGGCTACTCTCTAGCTGTGGCACGTGGGCTTCTCACTGCCGTGGCCGCTCTTGTCGCCGAGCACGGGTGGGTGGGCTTCAGTAGTTGCAGCCCATGGGCCTAGGTTCCCACGCATGTGGGATCTTCCTGGACCAGGTAGTGAACCTGTGTCCCCTGTGCCTACAGGTGGACTCCCAATCACTGGGCCATCAGGGAAGTCCCCATGGAGATTTTGATAAGTCCGCCATATACCAGGGTGAAAGCGAAAGTTGCTCAGTTGTGTCTGACTCTTTGCAACCCCAAAGACTACACAGTCCAAGGAATTCTCCAGGCCAGAACACTGGAGTAGGTTGCCTTTCCCTTCTCCAAGGGATCTTCCCAACCCAGGGAATCAAACCCATGTCTCCCACATTGCAGGCAGATTCTTTACCAGCTGAGCCACAAGGGAAGCCCAAGAACACTGGAGTGGGTAGCCTATCCTTTCTCCAGCGGATCTTCCCAACCCAGGAATCGAACTAGGGTCTCCTGCATTGCAGGCAGATTCTTTACCAACTGAGCTATGAGGGAAGCACCAGCTACCAGGAGGCCCTGTGCTGGGGCAGATGCGTGCATTTTGATGATGTTGCTGGGGACTCTGGGATTTGTGAATCTCTGGCTTACAAAGGGGGTACTTGTTGCTGCATCTCCCCAGGTTCCTCCCCAGGTTCCAAACTTGCATCTTTAACATGAGGCCCCCTGACTCTTACGGGCCAGACGATACTGGTTGGGGAGAGAGACTGGGAGTTGCAGCTCCTACGTCCCGAAGGAGGAAGCATCTGTTGTCCCTTCGTCAAGCCCTGGGTGTCTCCCACCTCCCTCTGCCAGCTCTCCTCGTCCACAGCAGCAGCGCAGCCGCTGGCATGGATTCAGGAAGTGCCCATTGTCCACTATGTTTTGCTTGGCACGTAGTGAGTTGCCCACACCCTTCGGTATTCTCAACAATGGAAATGCCCAGCAGTGTGGGGAAAATTTTGACCTTTTTCAATCTCATCAGGGCTGGGTCCTGCACCTCCCAGTGTTCCCTGCCCCCTGACCCCCACTTCCCCCACTCTAGCCTCAGCTGCTGTCGACTGAAAGGAGTGATTGCTTGCAACACTTCTGGTCCTTACCTCCAACCGCAAGAAAGCAGAGATGCTATCCAATACGGCTAATGACATGCCTGCTGATGCTCATGCAAGCACGTGCTCTGGGATTCTTGCTCATCTTTCTTGTGCAAGGCTGATGCAACCTCCCAACCCCCTCCCCCACCCCAGCTTTGAGGAGATTGGAGGCCGCTAAATAGGAGCACTTGCAAAACTGTGCCGTTTAAACAGGATCTGGTTTCCTAAGCAAAATGTTCCAGCTCCACCCCATGCAATTCTGTGACTACTACTTTGGGGAGATTCCTTCAAGGAAGTCCTACAGACTTCAGAGGGAGATTTCAGAGGTTAGAGGGCAGGGGAGAAGAGGGCAAAGGGCGGATTTTTACTGCTGTGAGGCTATACTTTGGAGCAGTCACGACTGCAGAACACAGGAAGGGAAACGCAGACTTAGTCGCTTAGATGGTAAAAAATCTGCCTGCAGTGCTGGTGACCCGGGTTCGATCCCTGGGTTGGGAAGGTCCCCTGGAGGAGGGCATGGCAACCCACTCCAGTATTCTGGCCTGGAGAATCCCATGGACAGAGGAGCCTGGCGGGCTACAGTCCATGGGGTCACAAAGAGTCGGACAGGACTGAGCGAGTAGCGCTTTTGCTTTCAACTCAGACCCACCCAGAAAGTGGAAGCCTGTGCTCTCTCCCCCTACTAGGCAGAAGCAAGCAGTGTGGGTGAGATGAGAGCTCAGGACGGGGAGCAAGCCCCAACCTGGCTTCCCCCACCCCTACACGAGTGGAATCCCTCAGTTTCTGCATCTGTGAAATGGGAGGGAAATGTCTCTCCAGCTCCCTGTTGAGGGAGACCTGGGAGGGTGCAGTGTTTGAAGCTGGTTTCCTGGGAGGTTTGGCATCACCAGGCTGCCAGCAGGGCCCTCCCTGGTAGCGGGAGCTGGGAGGAGGCACCCTCTTCCACCCCCAGCCCCCTCGGGTGTCAGATATTAGTGGGGAATCCTCTAAAGGCAGCAGTTGGTCAGGAAATGAAAATGCTTCCTGACCTTTTGTGTGCATTTTTAGGACTATCCTGGAGAAAGCGGGCGGCACGCGGGGCGCCTCCCTGTTTATTATTTTCACTGATGCTATTTCTCCTTTCCTGGCTGACCTGGCCTCTTCAAGGTCACCCGGGCAGAAGATGGGGAGATACCGCCATACTTTGAGAAAGCAAGGGGACCCCCCAGGCCAATAAACAGGCGCACATTTGTCCTAACAATCCTTGTTACTGGTGTCCCACCCTCCCAAATTCAGACAGAGGGGGACACAGACTGGCCAGAGAGCGTGCACCGCACAGGCCGGCGCGAAGGATGCTTGGGCAGAGGGCAGAGGTCTCCAGGGTCCGGGCTTAGGTCTGCAGGACACCTGGGCTGAGCGATGCTCGGCAGGAACACGTGTATTTCTTTGCTTTGGTTTCTTTATTTTAAAAATGGCAAGATCTCCGATGTGTTAGCCTTGCAGTTACAGGGTTCTGGGGCCATGGCTCACACAGCGTCTAAAACTGTTCAGTGAGAATGAAGCATGTATATAACCGGCTCTCTGCAGAAAAGCTCGGAGTCATTTAGTCACTGTAAAGTGTGAAGGTGGCGAAATGCTGATGGAAGCCCAAGGAGCATCCCTAGAGTCTCAGCTGCTTATGGGCTCACGGGTTGTGCGACAGCCTCCGACCCAGGCCCCGGGGTGTGTCCCCGGCGCGGTGAGCTTGACTCTTGACTAGGGCAGGGGTTCTGCCTTCTGGTGCTGTGACACCATTGAGGAAGCCTGTTGGCTCCTTATTAGGATAATGTTTTTAAATGTATAAAATAAAACACTCGGGATTGCAAAGGAAATCAGTTTATCTTCTCTGGTGGCTCAGATGGTAAAGAATCTGCCTTCAATGCAGGAGATCCAGGTTCGGTTCCTGGGTTGGGAAGATCCCCTGGAGAGGGGAAAGGCTACCCACTCCAGTATTCTTGCCTGGAGGATCTCATGGACAGGGGAACCTGGCAGGCTATGGTCCTTGGAGTCGTAAAGCGTCAGCCTCGACTAACAAGGAGGAAAGATACAGTTATCAAATTTAAAAAAATGTGCTCTTGTTTAAATGTGTTTCGTGATAAGATCTACCAGCGGTTCTGATAACCGTTCTAATCTGAAAGTGGCGGGAGGTTACTCTGAGATTTGCACACCAAGTGTAATGTTGGATCGCAGTGCCTGCTGTTTCTAACCCATGGCCAGGCACCTGCATCTGCCCGTGCTGGGCGTTGCGGCCGCTCATGATGGAAAGAGATGCTAACCTTCAGTTGGAGATGAGTGAAAATATGAATGTCATTATTTTCCTCTGCAGTTTCAAAGACTCCCTAAATTCTGTCCATGAACACTCCTGACTTGGACCCCCTCGAACTAGAGCTCATTTACCAGGAATGTCTCCTGGCTTCCTGCATTCCTACTGTGCTCTTCTTCACCTCCCTCCACCCCCTCCTCTCTCCCTTCCTTCCCCACTGTTTTGCCAGTCCGATACGAGAAAGCCCTTAAAAAATATTTCTGGAAGGAGTGAAGTCATTCAATTGGAGGCGTGAGGGGAGGTCGTGTTATGAGCCCGGGGCTGTGTAAGGTGATGGTTTAAAGAGAGCGCCCCACCCAGGTCTTTGCTCTCCACGTGGAGCTCCGCAGTTGGGCCGTGGTCCCCGCTGGCCAGGATTGGAGGCAGCCGGGTAGGAAGCCTGCAGTAGAGCTCGCGGTGTGAATGCAAGTTCCAGACTCACCACCTGTGTGACCCAGACACTTTTTTTTTTTAATTTGCAGTGTGAAGTAAGTCAGAAAAACAAATACCATATATTAATACATGTATAGGGAATCCAGAAAAATGGTACTGATGAATCTGTTTTCAGGGCAGGCATGAAGACAAAGACATACATAATGGACTTGCGAGCACAGTGGGGGAAGGAAAAGACGGGACAAATAGAGACACACATACACTGTCATGGGAAAATAGGCGGCTGGTGGGAAGCTGCTGCGAAACACAGGGAGCTCTGCCCTGTGCTCCGTGACAGCCTAGACGGGTGGGATGGGGCACGTGGGAGAGAAGCTCAAAAGGGAGGGGATACACATATACAGATAGCCGATCCATGAGGTTGTATGGCAGAAACTAAGGCAGCATTGTAAAGCAAATATCCTCCAATTAAAAAATAAAAAAATTAAGAGATGTCAATCATTGACATATTGTGTAAGCTTAAGGTGTATAACGTATAGCTTTGATACATTTATGTTACAGTGTGATTGCCACTGTAGCATTAGCTAAAAGTTCCATCACATCCCATAATTATCATGTCTTCTAGTCCCTCCTGACTTGTCAAGTCCACACCTGTTAAGAGGCGAGGAGCGCAGGAGCTGCCCCATGGGTGGTCCAGGTCAAATGAACTGATGCATTGGGCGTGCTTAGAACATTTGGCACATGGTCAGGCTGACCAGTTGTCTCATTTTCCTGGCGCTTCCTGGAGGTACAGAGGTTCACTGAATACTGGTGGCTTCCAGTATTAAAAACCTCAATAGACGCAGGCAAAGGGGAATGAGTTGGTGGCCCAGTGAGTGCTCAGCAAATGTTAGTTACCAGCACCGTCTTGGGTGGCGTTGCCATGGTGCGGGAGGAAAGGAAAGGGAAGTGATGTGAAGGGTGGGAGGTTGCTAGCCTGACCTTCAAGGAGAGGCATCCCTGTAGGATTTTGATCTTCTTTGCAATTATCTTAAAAGGATGCCCACTCTTTGTGACCCGATTTAAAATGGAATGCCTCCAAAAACAGAAGGCATAAAGTCCAAGCCTCAGCATGACAAATGGAGAGGTTGAGAGGGAGACCCAGGCACCACTCGCAAGGATCCCAATTCTCCAGGGACCTCCGAAGCTGGCAACACCTTGCCTGGGGTTCTGCAGCTTGGATATTTTGCTGTAACAACAGGCTGACTGGTGAGTGAAACTGCTTCGTTTTACAAACCCGCAGTTTTGGGGATCTCTTTGAGGATGTAAGTGTTGTAACAGCAGGATTCTATTCTGCAGGCTGATATTTCAGGGGATTTGTAGCAGTTTCTATCCCCACCTGCCAGGTGCTGTTAGCTGGTGCTGAAAGCTAGAAAAGTCAATATTCTAACCTTTGCTTCCTGAGCATATGAACACTGAGCTCATGGAAATTCAGATCTCTCTCGGGTACATGCTTGGCTTACACCTTGTATATAAGGAACTGGGAAAGATGCAAGCAACACTGGCTGGTAACTATTAGAGGCCTTTTCCATATTTTTCAATTGATGGTGGAATTTCATTGTTGCCTTTAGAATTAATTTTGTGTCCCTGTCTCTTTGAGAAATAAATGTATATCTCACTCTCGCTGTACATAAAATATTATTTTTAAAAACAGTGTAAGCTTTATCTTTTTCTGAAATTTATATTTATTTATTTCTTTGGCTGTGCCAGGTCTTAGCTGCGGCACGCAGGCTCTAGTTCCCTGACTGGGGATCGAATCTGAGCCCCCTGCATTAGGAGCGTGGAGTCTTAGCCGCTGGACACTAGGGAAGTCCCCAGGAAATACTTGTTGACTGGCTCTACCGTCTGCTTCTGCTGCCCTGGTCGCCTCCCCAGACAGCACCTCCCCAGACAGTGGGCCATGAAATGGAACCACAGGTGTTTTTCCTCACTGCCTCCAAGAAGCCCCGATGGATGCATTAGCCAGAGGCTTCCAGTTCTTCCTGACTGTAACCAAGAAAGGTTTAGCAAATATATGCACATATATACGTGTGTGTGTGTGTATGTATAATTAGAGAGGTTTCTGTGAACAACTGGGAAGGCTTCCCTGGTAGCTCAGATGGTAAAGAATCTGCCTACAGTGCAGGAGACCCAGGTTCGATGCTTGGGTCGGGGAGATCCCCTGGAGTAGGAAATGACTACCCGCTCCAGAATTCTCGCTTGGAAAATTCCATGGACAGAGGAGCCTTATGGGCTACAGTCCATGGGGTCACAAAGAGTCAAACACGACTGAGCCACTCACACCTTGTCACTTTTCTGCGGGCAAAGCTTACCCTGAACATACGCTCCCATGCAGACACTTTCAAGGCTATGCGAGTATGCCTGTACCCACACGCTTGTACAGTATAGGCGTGTATGCACATGTACGTGTGGCTGAAACAGTGTAACAGGACACCCTCACCCTATGTAGGCTATGCATTCTAATCTATTGTATTCTATTCCATTCTCATTTTGTTTTTATTGGTTGCTGGCTGTGACATCTCAGTTGATTGCAGGACTTACTGGTGGTTGAGATCCTGGACAGATTGCTGCTGGAGAACAGATCTTACAGGTGTGGGTAGGGTGCCCTGAGGCCTATGAACCAGCCAAGGGTTTCCTGGGGTAGGGTGGGGTGGGCTGCTTCCAGTGGCTTCTGCGTTTGGGCCCCTCCCCCTTTCTCCTGGCCTTGACCTCTGCCTCCCTTTGTTTGCATCAGACTCATTTTTTTCCTTTAAACCTCAGTGTATGCACACTCAGTTGTGTCCAACTCTTTGCAGCCCCATTGACTGCAGCCCTTCAGGCTCCTCTGTCCATGGGAGTCTCCAGGCAAGAATAGTGGAGTGGGTTGCCATTCCCTACTCCAGGGATTGAACCTGTGTCTCCTACATCTCCTGCGCTGGCAAGAGGACTCTTTACCACTGAGCCACCTAAGATGCATAAAAGAGAGTACGGAAATATAATCTAAATTTGAAAGTTCTAAATTCAGAAAATTCTAAATTTGAAAAACACTATCTCAAAAATAGTATTGGCAAAAGCAACATTTTTCAAGAAAACACAAACAAACAAAACACACAAGCATAGAACATCCATTTGGAAGATCAGACAGAACATTTATACCTCAAAGACACAGAGAAAGGCAAGTTTCCCCCAGAAGGCCTTTGTTTAAAGTCCAAAAATGTATTTTTACTGGGTCAGCTTATAACATTAATTAATGAAACTTAACTGCATATGCATTGAAAGAACTAGCTCAAGTTTTGGGGTGAGATCTTCTTTAATTAAAGCTCAGGCTATCCTCTTCATCCTTTGCTCCGAAGGCTGTTTGGTCTCTGTGGGGTCCCCTCCACCCGGGCCTGCATGAGCTGCTCGTGAGAGACCGGGGGGGAGACCTCGCTGGCTGTCAGCGCCTAGCCTCGGGGTCATGGTCACAGCAGACGGGGTGGCTCGTTGAGGCATCTCTGTGAAGCTGCTCGATCATCACCCAGGTTTTCAGAGCAGGAAGCCCTGCCCCCTGCAGCCCTGTGACTTGCCCGGTCTCCAGGCCCGGCTGCGAGTAGGGTAAAGGGTTTCTCTCCAGCCCAGACCTGCCTGGCTCCCAGGCCTGCGGTTTTCATCTCTGCTCCCTCCAGACTCTTCTTTGCTTTCTTTGGAAACCGGGGTTTAAGGGAAGAGCTCTGACAATGTCCTTGGAGCGAGGATGCCCTCTGCTTCGTGGGAACCGGCTCCTTAGAACTCGACTGTCAACCCTGCCTGAGCTCAGAAGCTTTCCAGTAAGTCGTCGAATGTGAAGGTGGTTTTGCCCTGAAACACACCATAGTGATAAAGGCTGTTGTCAGTCGGCGATCCTTTGTTTGCTACTGTTTCCTGGGCTCCTTGCCTCTTCTCTTCGTATCTGTACGTGGTGGGGGTGCCTGTTGGTATTTGACTGGTGGGAAGATGCTTTGGGGCTGTGGTGTTGGAAAGACTCTTGAGAGTTCCTTGGACTGCAAGGAGATCCAACCAGTCCATCCTAAAGGAAATCAACCCTGAATAATCACTGGAAGGACTGATGCTGAAGCTGAAGCTCCAATACTTTGATCACCTGTTATAAAGAGGCAACTCATTGGAAAAGACTCTGATGCTGGAAAAGATGGAGGGCCGGAGGAGAAGGGGACGACAGAGGATGAGATGGCTGGATGGCATCAATTACTCAATGGACATGAGTTTAAGCAAACTCTGGGAAATGGTGAAGGACAGGGAATCCTGGCGTGCTGCAGTCCATAGGCCTGCGAAGAGTCGGACACCACTGAGAGACTGAACAACAGCAATGAGGCAGGTGTGGAGTCATACTGGGAGGCTTAGGTATCTCTGAGGAGGCAAAGCACTGTCCAGCCACGGGACAGGATGTCCTGTGTGGGTCGTGAGCGCCCCACTGCCGGAAGTGTCCAGATCTCCCAGAAGACTTCCCGGAATGCATGATTTGGAATACCCAAGAGGTAGTGTGGTGCCTGTATACAGGAGGTGCTCAATAAATGCTTGTTGGATGACTGAGTTTTTGAGCTTGGGTGCCCCCTTTCTGCCCTGATGAATCTCAGAACAGGGTGAATGTTAGAAAAGACATTGAAGGATTTGCTGGTGAATTCATCAGCCCTTCATCTTCAAAACCAGCCCTGCCAGAGGGTGGCCACCTTTCCCCAAACTAAACTCAGCTGCTCATGTTGAGGACTTCAGATGCTTCATAATCAGGAAGTTCTTAAGGTGCTATCTTGAGTCCCTTCTCTTTTTTGGCCACACCATGGAGCATGCAGGATCTTAGTTCCCCCACCAGGGATGGAACCCATGGCCCCTGCAGAGTCTCAACCCCTGGACCACCAGGGAAGTTCCTTGAGTCCCTTCTGCCATGAGTGAAGTCCACTTCCCTTGGCATGCTCACCAGCACTGAAGATGTGATTGTGCCTGTGCCCATATACGTGTGGAAAGTGCTTTCTGTCCTGTCCTGTCCTGGCTGGAGGAGATCCATCCTCCCTGGAATGGAGCACTTGCATGAGGCTACCTCCTTCTGTGTTCATCCTAGAGCCAAGGTTGGCACATTCTACTCTGAGGGCCACATCTGGCCTGCTGCCTGGGGCTGGTTTTCTGTGAATGAAATTTTATTACAGCACAGTAAATGTCATACATATTGTCTGTGGCTGCTTCATGCTGCAAAAGCAGAGCTGACCACAAGGCCCATGAAAACTAAACTTTTTACCTACCTGGCCCTTAGAGGAAAAGTTTGCTGGCCTTTGATCTGCAGCAAAAATATTCAACATATTCAACATAAAGACTGAAAATATGAGCAGATATTGCACAGAATACCCTGAAATGTACGGTCTCAGATAGGCTGTGTGGTCAAAATGGTGAGGATGCAGAGTGATTCCAGCCGTAGGTATGAGCCCCAGAGCACTGAAGTCGAGGACCCAACAAGTACTTGTACGTGAACGATCATGGCAGCGTTACTCACAATAGCCAAAAGCTGGGGGTTACCCAATGTCCACTAGTGGACAAAATGTGACATTTCCACACAATATACTACTATTTAGCAATAGCAAAAGGTGAAGTCCTGACACATGCTTCAACATGAATGATCCTCAAAAACATTATGCTAATTCAAAGAAGTCAGATACGACAGGTCATATATTGGAATTTCATATAATTCCATTTTTATGAACTGTCCAGAACAGGTAAATCCAAAGAGAAAGAAACAATTAGTGTTTTCCAGGAGCTGAGGGTATGGGAAAAGGGGGTGATTGCCTAATAGTTGCAGGGTTTCATTTTGGGCTGATGAAAAAGGCCTGGAGCTAGAGAGAAGTGATGGTTGTATAACACTGTGAATACATGCCTCCGAATTGTTCACTTTCAAATGGTCAGTTTTCTATTGTGTGAATTGAAAATCAACTGGAAAAACTGATAGGGATGCTAAGCAGTATAATACATCCCAGAGTGGCAACTGTAGCCTCAGAGTCCGGAGTGTGAGAGCCTCCCTTTGTCTGTGATGCGTTTGGGCTTGTACGTCTGTGAAGTTCCTGAGTCCCTTACAAGGCAACACCATAACCATGGTTTTCTCAGGGCAGAGTTCTGTAAGGTAAGCAACTAGAATCTCATTATCCCTCTTCAAAATTTTTCCTTCGTGTACATCCCATCAATTGCTGCTTAAATTCCCATTCCAACCTTCATGGTCCTGAAAGTTTCCTGCACAAGCAACAGCTGTTTAGATAAAAGCCACAGTGCATCCATGTTAGATGCACACACCCTTCTGAGAGGTGTAGGTGGGGAGGGAAGGCAGAGAATGAGGTGGAAATGCATTAACGCTGAAGGGTCTTGTTGCAAGGTTCTGTAAGGGATAGGATGGGGAATAGGAGAGGCTGAGAACTGTGGTCAGAGAGTAGGTCCCTGTGGACAGTTTGCGTGAAGACAAGGGAGGGATAACGTGCTGAAGACACGCTTGCCGTGTTATGCAGTTTTAGAGGCACCGTAACCCGATGGCTACATGTTGCATTGTGCACAACCTGAGCAACTGTACATGGTGGTCTTGGGTGAAAATCAGTTCACCAGACTGAGTAACTTTAACTTTGATGTTCAAGTTGTAGACTTCTCTGAGATCATTATCTCATCTAACACTCAAATATTGCATGGGACATACTTATGCTGAATAATTACTGTTTGTATTATAAATAAATATATTATACATTTATCTGAAATTCAAGTTTAACGGGGTATCCTGCAGTTTTATTTATAAAATTGACTGTGTATCTAACGCATCCTTCAGACACTGGAACTACACGTGTGAGATGCCAAGTCACTGATGTGGGTCTGGAACCCAAGCTGGGCTGACATGTCTGAGTAATGGAAAATAAAGCAGTTATAGGAGCTGTTGGAATTCTGGTCTGTGTTAGTTTCCTAGGGCCTTTGTAACTTTGTTTACAAAACAGAGTCTCCCTGGTGGCTCAGACTATAAAGAATATGCTTGCAATGAGGGAGACCTGGGTTCAGTCTCTGGGTCAGGAAGATCCCCTGGAGAAAAAAATGGCAACCCACTCCAGTATTCTTGCCTGAAAAATCCCATGGACAGGGGAGCCTGGTGGGCTACAGTCCATGGGGTCCCAAAGAGTCGGACACGATTGAGTGACTGACACTTCCACTTCTCTGTAACAAAGTGCCATAACCTTGGTGGCTTAGAACAACAGATGCTTCTTCTCTCACGGTTCTGGAGGGTTGAAGTCTGAGCTCCAGGTGTTGGAGGGCCAGTGCTTGCTCTGAAGGTGCTGGGGAAGGATCTGTCCAGGTATTTGCCTCAGTTTCTGGGGCCCCAGATAGTCCTCGGCTTGTCACAGCATAGCATCAGCCTTCACATGGCCTTCTCCTCCATCTCTTCACAGCTTTCCCCCTGTGTGTGTCCAAATTTCCTGACACCCGTCACATTGGATCAGGGCCCACCCTCATGAGCTAATTTTAATGTGGTTACCCCGGTGAAGGCCTGATCTCCTGATAAGGTCACCTTCTGAGGTCCTGGGACGTCTCACTCTGATTTGTTGTTGTTGTTGATTTGCTCAGGGGTGTCTGACTCTTTTGCAACCCCATGGACTGTAGCTCCACCAGGCTTCTCTGTCCATGGGACTTTCCGGGCAAGAATACTGGAGTGAGTTGCCATTTCCTTCTCTAGAGGATGTTCACAGCCCACGGATCTAACCTGGGTCTCCTGCGTTGACAGTCAAATTCTTTACCACGGAGCCGCGAGGGAAGCCCCCTTGGTGTCACTGGGTGGCTATAAAGGAATCCTGTGAACGGAGTGGCTTGTGTGTTGTCTCTCACTGCCTGGAGGCTGAGAAGTTAAAAGCCAAGGTGCCTGATGAGCGTTTGGCTCCTGGTTCACAGACAGAGCCTTCTTGCTGTGTCCCCAGGCGGTAGAGAGGTGACAGGGCTCTCGGGGTTCCTTTACAAGGGCACTTATTCTGTCCACGAGGGCTCCACCCTCATGGCCTCATCGCCTCCCAAAGGCCCCACCTGCTAATACCATTCCCTGAAGGTTAGTGTTTCAGCATAAATTTTGGACGGACACAGGCACTCAGTCTAGAGCACAGATGTTAGGATTTCAGCATCTCTCTTTCAGGGAACACTATTCAATTCATAGCACGGCCCTAGGTGTGTCCAGAGCCTTTCTTTTCTGAAACTGAGCTGGATGGCTTCCATGTGGAGGGCTGGAATACATGTATCGGCCTGTGAACACTTGGTCTTAGCTAATGACAGTTCAAAGTGTGGCTGAGAGTCACGGCCCGTCCAGAGGGGTCAGGTCTTGGGAAGGCAGATCATCAGAGGACAGGCACAGAGGTAGCCAGCCCAGCCATGAGAGAGGGGGGTGTGTCTGCTGGACGTGTGGAAGTTTTCAAGGGAACGGGCAAACATGCACGCTCACTTCCGCAAAGTAAACATTTCTGGAAACGCTTGCTTCATGGAAAAGGCCCACGAGTTTTGCACAAAATGTTACACAAGCTTTGGAAGTCATGGGTGGAAACTGTTTGCAAAATCCTTCAAGCCTCATACCAAATGTTTGCTTCAGTCTTGAAGCATGAAACAAACAGCCCTTCTGTGTCAAAAATGTGGGCTATGTATAAATAGGTAAGCGACAAGGATATTCTGTATCACAGAGAAAATTATAGGCGTCATCTTATAATAACCTGCCATGGAGTATAATCTGCAAGAACACTGAGCCAGTGCGCTGCACGCCTGAAACTGAGACAGGGCTGTAAATCAACTGTCAGTCAGTGCAGCTCAGCTCAGTCGCTCGGTCGCGTCCGACTCTCTGCGATCCCATGGACTGCAGCACGCCAGGCCTTGCTGTCCATCACCATCTCCTGGAGTTTACTCAAACTCACGTCTATTGAGTCGGTGATGCCATCCAACCACCTCATGCCTGTTGTCCCCTTCTCCTCCTGCCTTCAATCTTTCCCAGCAGGGTCTTTTCCAATGAGTCAGTTCTTCGCATCAGGTGGCCAAAGTATTGGCGTTTCAGCTTCAACATCAGTCCTTCTGATGAATATTCAGTACTGATTTCCTTTAGGATGGACTGGTTGGATCTCCTTGCAGTCCAAGGGACTCTCAAGAGTCTTCTCCGACACCACAGTTCAAAACATCAATTCTTCAGAGCTCAGCTTTCTTCAGAGTCCAACTCTCATGTCCATACATGACTACTGGAAAAACTATAGCTTTGACTAGATGGACCTTTTTTGGCAAAGTAATGTCTCTGCTTTTTAATACGTTGTCTAGGTTGGTCATGCCTTTTTTTCCAAGGAGTAAGTGTCTTCTAATTTCATGGCTGCAGTCACCATCTGAACTCATTTTGGAGCCCAAAATAAAGTCTGCCACTGTTGCCACTGTTTCCCCATCTATTTCCCATAAAGTGATGGGACCAGATGCCATGATCTTCATCTTCTGAATGTTGAGCTTTAAGCCAACTTTTTCACTCTCTTCTTTCACTTTCATCAAGAGGCTCTTTAATTCTTCTTCAAATAGACTACACTTCAATGAAAAAAAAATCAGCTAATGAGACATTTTGTTCTTTTTGAGCTGTACTTGTAATAGGGAAGAAACTTTGTATTCTATTGCAAGTTAATCACTAAAAAGATATTTCCCATAAGCTTAAATTATGCATCATGGTCCATCTCTGGGAACCCTACCTCCCAGGTAATGAGCATTATTCTAAATTACCTTTGGTTAGCTTATAGGAAACACCCTGATCAGGCTCACCTCTGAATGGCTGCAGGGAGGAAAAAATTAGCATAGCCCTCTGGAGTCTGGTTGGAAATGGGAAATGTTGGGCTTTACTCCCTCCCCTTTTAGTATGAATGAGTTTGAGTAAATTCTGGGAGTTGGTGATGGACAGGGAGGCCTGGCGTGCTGCGGTTCATGGGGTCACAAAGAGTTGGAGACGATTGAGTGACTGAACTGAACCGAGTCTAACTCAGGCAAGATGGTTCTTTGGGGCGCGAGCTCACCGCCTTCTCAGCTGTCTGTCTTTCTGTCAATGTTTCTCACTCCAGAGACTCATCACTTGATTTATCAGCCTGTGTGTGGCAAGCAATACAAGCTCGGACTTGGTAACAAAGGCAAAGGTATCATTAGCAAAAAAGTACTAAATGGACCATGTTGGTCAAGGGAAGAATCAGCTGAGGACTCCAGTCATGCTTGTTGCTTTGATCAGAAATGAGACTGATATCAGCCTAGATAAGTATTTTGTTGGACAGGCTTAAAGGTCAATTTAAAGGACAAGCCTCTGATATCTGGAACTAGGTATGTTCAGTCAAGGGTCAGAAGGATCATCTTCAAAGGAAGACCTGGCTAGGCTGAGGGAAAAGTTGTGCCAGATAAATATGTGGTCCCTTTAGCCCCTTACTTCTGCTTTCTAGACAGAAGAGATGAGATGATGAGACTATTTCAACAAGCTGATAAGTTGTATGAATTTTCAGAAAAGAGACAATCAGATATAAAATGGTCTTTAAGAATACTTCCAAGAATCATAACTTTGAAGTTCAGGGAGTCCCTTAGATCAGGGCTGCCCAAGAGAAATATAATCTAAGTTTTTTTTTAATTGGATCTAAAATTTTCTCATGGCCACATTCAAAAAAAGAAGAAAGAAACAGCAAAATCAGTTTTAATCATATAGCTTATTTATATCCAAATATATCCAAAATATTACCATTGCATCGCATGTGTGTGTTAGTTGCTCAGTTCAGTTCAGTTCAGTCGCTCAGTCATGTCCGACTCTTTGCAACCCCATGAATCGCAGCACGCCAGGCCTCCCTGTCCATCACCATCTCCCAGAGTTCACTCAGACTCACGTCCATCGAGTCTGATGATGCCATCTCATCCTCGGTCGTCCCCTTCTCCTCCTGCCCCCAATCCCTCCCAGCATCAGAGTCTTTTCCAATGAGTCAACTCTTCGCATGAGGTGGCCAAAGTACTGGAGTTTCAGCTTTAGCATCATTCCTTCCAAAGAAATCCCAGGGTTGATCTCCTTCAGAATGGACTGGTTGGATCTCCTTGCAGTCCAAGGGACTCTCCAACTGTGTCTTCTCCAACACCACAGTCAAAAGCATCAATTCTTCGGTGCTCAGCCTTCTTCACAGTCCAACTCTCACATCCATACATGACCACAGGAAACACCATAGCATTGACTAGACGGACCTTAGTCGGCAAAGTAATGTCTCTGCTTTTGAATATACTATCTAGGTTGGTCATAACTTTTCTTCCAAGGAGTAAGCGTCTTTTAATTTCATGGCTGCTCAGTCATGTCCAGCTCTTTGTGACCTCACGGACTGTAACCCTACTGGAGTAGGTTGCCATTTTCTTCTCCAGGGGATCTTCCAAACCCAGGGATTGAACCCGTGTCTCCTGCATTGCAGGGGGTTCTTTACCATTGGGTCTGCCAGGGAAGATGGTTTGACTTCTTGGCCCAAATCGCTTAGCCTCTTGGTGTCTCTATTTTCCCATTGATGATATGGAATTTACATTCCTGGAGGGTCTCTCCTGAGATTGGAGGAGGCATTTTGGAGCCACTAGGGTAGAGAAGGGATGAAGCGCAGGCTCTGTGAGAGACACACGTCCAGATGCTACACGGAGATGCTGGAGTGATAATCTCCAAGCTGGGAATTCCAAGAGACCCCCGTGTTCAGATTTTACCAGAAGGTCAAACCATCCTCAGTCAGGACTTAGAAAAAAGAGGAAAACAAAATTAGACAAAAGCACAAAAAAATCCAAGAGGTGATGGAGAAAAAAATCCAACCCAACCCTCCCAGGGCATAAATGACCCGTAGGAATGGACAAGCCTGCTGATGGCTATAGACATGCTTTCAGCCTGTCTGGAACTTTTGAGGCTGGTGGGTAACATGAGCCTTGCTCAGATATCTGTCAGTAATCCTTTCATATGATTTTCTTGCATTAAAACTTTATTTAAAAATGATTTACAGTATTGTATTGGTTTCTGCCATACATCAACACGAATCGGCCATAGGTATACATATGTCCCCTCCTGAACCTCCCTTCCACCTCCCACCCCATCCCACCCCTCTAGGTTGTCTCAGGGTACCAGAGTAGTCCTTTCATTAGATTTTAAAGACAGATTTCTAGGAAGTCACTGGCCTACAAACTTGTTTTATGCAAACACTCCATAACGAGTTCCCGGCTGTGGGAGGTGGCTCCGGGCAGGGTCTCTGGGGCCATGGTTGCCAGTAGAAATATCGCCAGGCAGGTTTCAGCAGTGTTGCAGGGACCAAAAGCCTGATTTCTCATGGGCGAAGAGCATGTCAAACCCTCTGCGTCATACCTTTCTCCAAAGCTATAAAAGGGAAATGCCCACGTCATCTCTGGCCAGAAGTTTCTAGAACAATGATTGCGCTGTGTGTGCTCAGTTGTTCAGTCCTGTCTGACTTTTGCGACCCCACAGACTGTAGCCCACTGAGCTCCTCTGTCCGTGGGATTTCGCAGGCAGGAGTGCTGGCGTGGGTTGCCGTTTGCTCCTCCAAGGCATCTCCTCGATCCAGGGATGGAACCTGCGCCTCCTGGGTCTCCTGCATTGGCAGGGGGATTCTCTACCAGTGCGTCACTGGGAATGGTGAGCACCTAATAATAATGAACCAGGCTCTCTTCCTTTGGGGACATCCAGGGAGTCACATCTGTGAACTGGCTGTGAAATGACTTTGATAATGAGGACTTCTGAAAGCACAAATAAATCCTTCATTCCATCACCTGCTTGCTGCCTTGTTTTAAAAACCAAGTGAATACATTCACCATTTCATGTCAGGTGGAAATTTTAAGTGCTAAGATGCATTATGGGATGGGATTAGCCCTTCCGTAGAGAATGTTTCCCAGACACATGGATGAAGAGTCAAGAGCATTACTTCAGATGGCTCATCACTCTCTCAGTTCAGTTCAGTTCAGTCACTCAGTCATGTCCGACTCTTTGCGACCCCATGAATCGCAGCACGCCAGGCCTCCCTGTCCATCACCAACTCCTGGAGTTCACTCAAACTCACATCCATTGAGTCAGTGACACTCTCTACTCTTCAAAATTAAAATATAAATATTTCCCCTAATTATCAGTTTTATATGCCCATGGTAGAAAGCCAGAAATTAGAGTGTAGACAGAGGAATGAAATTTAGTGTAATAATCCCACCAGCCAAGATAATATCTACTGGGGACATTTTGGTCTAGAACATGTTGATGAATAGCTTAGATGTTACTGTGTTTACTTTTTTCCTTTTCTACTTAGTATAGTGAAAGTGTTAATCACTCAGTTGAGTAGATAATGGCATTTGCCCATGTCACTGAAAATTATTTGCAAGCAAGATTTCAAAACGGTTCACTATAAAATTTTAAAATGTACCAAATTCAATAGCAGTTTATCATCAACTGAAACACTGACAATTATCAGGATGTGCCCAGTCTTGTTTCTTTTAATCGCACAAATCATCCCACCCCCAGAATTTACTGGGAGCAGTTTCAAGGAATCACATAATTTTATCTCTAAATATTTCAGTATGTAACGGAAAGATGATGAAAAGACAGAGAACTTAAATCATGCCAATGAAACCACAGTACCATTATCTCATTTAAAAACAAGGACAAATTTTTAGTCAAATTAAAATAATAATTTTTATCACCCTGTCAGTGCTTACATTTCCCTGAATGTCTTGAGAGTTTTATTTTGTTTTTGACATTTTATTTGAATTGGGATCCAAAAACTTTGGTTTGTTTGGATTGGTCCGTACATCTCTCTCTCATTATTTGTTATTCTTGTAACTTATTTATTAAAAGAACCAGCACACTTGTCCTGTCCTTTCCTGGAGTCCCGTGTTGCTGATTACATCCCTGTAATTTTTTCAGTTTTGCCCTATTCTTTTTCTTTCTTACCTGTTCGTGGTTACTGGTGTCTTCCAGTGAGCCTGCAGGCTGTAACATGCTCCGAGGGAGATTCAGTGTCCTGAGAAGAGGTGTCAGTGGGCCCAAGCTGACCGCATGTCAGCAGGAAATTCCATCCTGCCCATCACTCCTCCCCTGAGGAAACAGGCAGCCCTGAGCTCTGTGGTTCTGTCAGGAGGGACTGAAAATGTGGGTGCACAAAGGGAAGACCGGAGGCAAGATTCTGGAAGAGGTACCAGGTCAGGGTGAGGGGCGTGTGTGTGTGTGTCCAGAGTACGCTGTGTGTGTGTACTCTGCCTTACCTCTAGAATGGATTTGGTTGGTTGAGATATAATCAGATTGGTGCTCAAACTTGGAATATTTTCTATTATTGATAGAATGTACCTTGGTGTTATTGAGTCACTAAGTCATGTCCAACTCTTTGCAACCCATGAACTGCAACAAGTCAGGCTTTCCTGTCTTTAATTATCTCCTGGAGAGAGATATATATATATGGTATCATTCTATTTGCTTACTTATATTTCATTTGCTCATAACTGTAATTCATTTTTTCATTGTGGTAAAATATGCCTAACACAAAAGTTATCATTTCTGCCATTTTCCAGTGTATAGCTCAGTGGCATTAAGTATATTCACTTTACTGTACAACCATCACCACCAACTGTGTCCAGAACTTTCTTTGATTAAAGCACATTGAATGCTCATTCCTCTCTGTCCCCTCCCCAGGCCCTAACAACCATCATTCCACTTTCTCTGTGGATTTTACACTATAGGAACTTCATGTAAGTGGAATCACCATTTATTTTTTTTAATTGTGTGGTGGCTTACTTCACTTAGTGTAATGTTTTCAAGGTAGCATTGAAATCGTAACATTATTAAGTCTTTTAATCCATAAATCCAGGATGTCTTTCCATGTACTAGTATCTTCTTTAATTTCCTTCAGCAATATTTTGTTCTTTTTGATTTTATTTTAAATGAAGTTGCTAATTTCCTTTCTAGGTTGTTCACTGTTAGTGTACAGAAATGCATCTGATCTTTGTGTAATGATTTTATATCTGTCAACTTTGCTGAATTCATTGAATAGTTGTCACAGATTTTCTTTGGTGTAATTTTTAGGGTTTACTATGTATGAAATCATACATAGTAATAGATAGACAGTAATAGATAACTGATAGAGTGCCTGATGAACTATGGATGGAGGTTCGTGACATTGTACAGCAGATAGGGATCAAGACCATCCCCATGGAAAAGAAATGCAAAAAAATAAAATGGCTGTCTGAGGAGGCCTTACAAATAGCTGTGAAAAGAGGAGAAGCAAAAACCAAAGGAGAAAAGGAAAGATATAAGCATCTGAATGCAGAGTTCCAAAGAATAGCAAAGAGAGATAAGAAAGCCTTCCTCAGTGATCAATGCAAAGAAATAGAGGAAAACAAGAGAATGGGAAGGACTAGAGATCTCTTCAAGAAAATTAGAGATATCAAGGGAAAAGTTCATGCAAAGATGGGCTCGATAAAGGACAGAAATGGTATGGCCCTAACAGAAGCAGAAGATATTAAGAAGAGGTGGCAAGAATACACAGAAGAACTATACAAAAAAGATGTTTGTGACCCAGATAATCATGATGGTGTGATCACTCACCTAGAGCCAGACATCCTGGAATGTGAAGTCAAGTGGGCCTTGGGAAGCATCACGACAAACAAAGCTAGTGGAGGTGATGGAATTCCAGTTGAGCTATTTCAAATCCTGAAAGATGATGCTGTGAAAGTGCTGCACTGAATATGCCAGCAAATTTGGAAAAGGTTAGTTTTCATTCCAATCCCAAAGAAAGGCAATGCCAAAGAATGCTCAAACTACTGCACAATTGCACTCATCTCACACGCTAGTAAAGTAATGCTCAAAATTCTCCAAGCCAGGCTTCAGCAATATGTGAACCGTGAACTTCCAGATGTTCAAGCTGGTTTTAGAAAAGGCAGAGGAACCAGAAATCAAATTGCCAACATTCACTGGATCAACGAAAAAGCAAGAGAATTCCAGAAAAACATCTATTTCTGCTTGATTGACTATGCCAAAGCCTTTGACTGTGTGGATCACAATAAACTGTGGAAAATTCTGAAAGAGATAGGTCTAGCAGACCACCTGACCTGCCTCTTGAGAAACCTATATGCAAGTCAGGAAGCAACAGTTAGAACTGGACATGGAACAACAGACTGGTTCCAAATAGGAAAAGGAGTACGTCAAGGCTGTAAATTGTCATCCTGCTTATTTAACTTATATGCAGAGTACATCATGAGAAACGTTTGGCGGGCAGAAACACAAGCTGGAATCAAGATTGCCAGGAGAAATATCAATAACCTCAAATATGCAGATGACACCACCATTATGGCAGAAAGTGAAGAGGAACTAAAAAGCCTCTTGATGAAAGTGAAAGAGGAGAGTGAAAAAGTTAGGTTAAAGCTCAACATTCAGAAGACGAAGATCATGGCATCTGGTCCCATCACTTCATGGCAAATAGATGGGGAAACAGTGGAAACAGTGGCTGATTTTATTTTTCTGGATTTCGAAATCACTGCAGATGGTGACTGCAGCCATGAAATTAAAAGACGCTTACTCCTTGGAAGGAAAATTGTGACCAACCTAGATGGCATATTAAAAAGCAGAGACATTACTTTGCCAGCAAAGGTCCATCGAGTCAAGGCTATGGTTTTTCCAGTGGTCATGTATGGATGTAAGAGTGGGACTGTGAGGAAAGCTGAGTGGCAAAGAATTGATGCTTTCGAGCTGTGGTGTTGGAGAAGACTCCCTTGGACTGCAAGGAGATCCAACCAGTTCATCCTAAAGGAGATCAGTCCTGGGTGTTCATTGGAAGTCTCATGCTGAAGCTGAAACTCCAATACTTTGGCCACCTCATGCGAAGTTGACTCATTGGAAAAGACCCTGATGCTGGGAGGGATTGGGGGCAGGAGAAGAAGGGGATGACAGAGGATGAGATGGCTGGATGGCATCACCGACTTGATGGACACGAATTTGGATAAACTCTGGGAGCTGGTGATGGACAGGGAGCCCTAGCATGCTGGGATTCATGGGGTTGCAAAGAGTCAGACACGACTGAGTGACCGAACTGAACTGTCGTATGAAATCATGTCATTCACAAGCAAAGACAATGTCTCTTCTTCCTTTCTGATTTAGTTGAATTTATTTCCCACATTACATCTTTATTAATTCCATTCCTATAATGGAAGGAGAAAGTAGGTCAGAGAAGGAGAAAGCAGAAACTGAGCTAAAGACCATGCATTTGGTCAGTCTCTTCCCCACTCATAAAAGAGTCTCTTGGTTCAGACAATTTTGACTGAGGGGCCTGGTTTAAATTAACAGAAGAGCAGCTCAAAGTCTTAATTTGGGACTGAAACGCTTTACTGAATGTTCACTGAAGCTTCCAAAAACAAGACCATCTGGTCAATAAAGTAAGGACCAGGGAAGGCTCTGCTGCATTCTGAAACAAAGTTCATGGACCTTGAATTCTCAGTATTCAGGTTGAATTAGCAACATCTCCTTTGTTGATAAGCTGAACCTCCTTCTGAACCAAGCATCATTGTATGGTATTTTTCCGTAAGCAAGAGTGGTCATATATCATTTACATATATCTGTAATATATGTAAAATGCTAAAAAATAACAGCAACCTATAATACATGACTCTGGAACATTTCTCTGGATTAGAGGGGCCTGCAAGATTTGGGGAGAGAAAACTAAGTGTGATGGTAGATGGTGACCATGTCTTGGGATTTCCCTCCACAAGACTATGTCACTTAGCTACGTCTGCAAGTGTGCATATGTGACAATTCTGAGATCCAATTCTGAGTTTGAAACAGGAGCTGTTTGACTGAGTCACCATAGGTTAACCTCCATAACAAACGATCCCGCTGTTTTAGTGGCTTAGTATAACAGAGTTTATTCTGTATCTGGCAGTGGGAGTTTGGTGGGAAGGGAGTCTGCTCCACAGCCTTGTTCAGGAACCCAGGCTCCTTCTGTCTTATGGCCATGCCTTCCTCCAAGACCTGGAGGCCCTCCCTTCCCAAAGGATAGGGGAAGAGAGAACGTAAGCAGGATTTCCCAAAAGATTTCTCGGGGTCAGATCAGGAAGTAGCTTGTGTTCTTTCTGCCTGTGTTCCATTGGCTAGAACCATCATCTGTCTGCAAATGGTGTTGGTCCAGGTGGGTGCCTCAGAAGCAGAGGAGCCCACTGGGACAGGAGGCGTTCTCTGTCACTCTGGCCAACCTGAAAACTGGTAAATCAAACCATCCTGGGGATGGGAAAAAAGGCATTTTTATTGAATCAAAGGATTGTAAATTAGTATCTATTACATTTCTTCGGTATTCAGTCGCTTTTCGACTCAGTGAAAAGACTTTTAAAATTGATGTAATTTTAATAACGTTTTTTTCAGAGTTTGTGTCGCGAGTGAAATGACAAAGAGACACAGACACACAAAGGACATACACACAACTCCAGCTGGAGGAACAAATCTGCGCAAGCCCCCTTGCAGTTTATTTTTATAGTCCAGTTTTGGGAAGCAATCCAAGAAGCAAAGCACTGCATTCTTTTACCATATGAGTACAAAATTACGATTTCAGCACAGAGAGAGAAAGTGACCTTCACATGTTTACTAAGAAGCCTGTCTAGGACCCCAACTTCCTCCTACTCATCAGGGAGGGCGTGAGACTCCTCGTATGCGAGCGGGTCCCTAACCATTAGGGGTTTGTGAACAGGCTCCTGGCAAAAGGGCTCTTGTTTGCAAGGAACCCCATGACCTCAGGCAAAAAGGCCCCGTTTGCGGGCACCTGATGCCTCCCTATCTGATCCATTTTCAGGCCACTGCTGGTCTCCCACAGTTTGGCTAGCCTTCAAAGGCCAAATTGAAATTTTCTGTATAAAGGTTTTAAGACGTAGTTTTTTCCTTCTAGTTTTACGGAGATAGAATGACATCCAGCACTGTATGTTGAAGGTGTACAGCATAATGATTTGACTTGTATACATCACGAAATGATGACCAATTTTAGTAAACATCCATCATCTCATAAAGATACAAGACGAAAGAAATAGAAAAAAGTTTTATCCTTGTGATGAGAGCTCTTACAATTTTCTCTTTCAACAATTTTCGTATATAATGTATAGCAGTGTCAATTGTATTGATCATTTGTACATTACATCCTTAGTGCTTTTTTATATTATCAGTTCTGTTCAGTTCAGTTCAGTCGCTCAGTCGTGTCCGACTCTTTGGGACTCCATGAATCGCAGCACGCCAGGCCTCCCTGTTCATCACCATCTCCCGGAGTTCACTCAGACTCACGTCCATTGAGTCCGTGATGCCATCCAGCCGTCTCATCCTCTGTCGTCTCCCCTTCTCCTCCTGCCCCCAATCCCTCCCAGCATCAGAGTCTTTTCCAATGAGTCAGCTCTTCGCATGAGGTGGCCAAAGTACTGGAGTTTCAGCTTTAGCATTATTCCTTCCAAGGAAATCCCATGGGAGTTTATACCTTTTGATTACCTTCATCTAATCTCCTCTCCCTGTTCTCACTATGCAGATTCTTTACCAGCTATGTCACCAGGGAAGCCCAAGAATATTGGAGTGGATAGCCATTTGGGATCTTCCCGACCCAGGAATTGAACTGGAGTCTCCTGCATTGCAGGCAGATTCTTTACCAGCTGAGCTTCTAGGGAAGCCCATTTAATCCCCCTTCCCTGTTTCCACTACTGGTAGCTACAAATCTGATCTATTTTTCTATGAGTTTGTTTGTTTTTACAATGTCAAGAACTATGAAGTGTCCTAGATTTTAACCCTACTTGTAAGCTAACAAGTCAGCCTGCCTGTCTCATAGCAAAAGACATGAAACTCCCAGGCCAGAGACATTACTCATCTTGTTCACAGCTGTCTAAGCAGTGCCAAGAGCACATTGCGTGGCACATAGAAGTCTCAAGTAATATTTAGGAAGGAATGAACAAGTTAATATTCACGTATTATGGATTTATTAGTATTCAAAATAAATGTTGTGTACACACTAGCATCTTTAAAATAGATAACCAACAAGGACCTATGGCATAGCACCTGGAACTTGGCTCAATATTGTGTAATAACCTAAATGGGAGGAAAATCTGATAAAGAATGGATACTTGCATGGATATAACTGAATCACTTTGTTGTATTCCTGAAACTAACACAGCATTGTCAAGCAACTCTACTCCAGTGTAAAACAAAAATTAAACAAAATCAAAGAATAGTTAAATCAATGAATAATTGTGTAACAAACGAATGAAGAAATACCATGACCTACTTTTCTTATCAAGCCCCCCTCTTACACTTTGTCTGCTGTCTCAGTAAAGGACGCTCCCAGTTGCCAAGATGAAACACTGAGGGCTGCTCTCAACTCTCCCCGTTGTCGTGGTTCAGTCGCTGTCACTTCTGACTCTTTGCGACCCTGTGGATTGCAGTTTGCTCAAAGTTATGTTCACTGAGCCAGTGGTGCCATCCAGCCATCTCATCCTCTGGCGTCCCCTTCTCCACCTGCCCCTAATCTTTCCCAGCATCAGGGTCTTTACCAATGAGTCAGCTCTTCTCAACAGGTAGACAAAGTATTGGAGTTTCAGCTTCAGCATCAATCCTTCCAATAAATATTCAGGGTTGATTTCCTTTAGGATGGACTGGCTGATCTCCTTGAAGTCCAAGGGACTCTCAAGAGTCTTCTCCAGCACCGCAACTCTCCCTGCTGGAATGGAAACAGTCACATGCATGAAACTACCTCACAGCCAAGTATGGGCCCTCCATGTGTCAGCTCCTGCTGACCTGATCTTGCTGTTGGCTTTGAAGATAGAGGGAGGGCCCGTGGAATGCAGGCTGCCGCCAGGAAGCTGAAGAGACCAGGAAACAGATTGTCCCCAGAGCTTCCAGGAGGAACCAGACCTGCTGAGACCTCGGCCTTGGTGCCCATGTCAGATGTCTGACCCCAGAATTGTAAGATGACGCATCTCTGTTGTTTTAAGCCAGTGCGTATGTGATCATTTGTTACAGCAGGAAATCAACACAGGAGAAAAAGGGCTCCCTGGGACCCCATCCCTCCCACTGGGAACTGGCCAAGGACTCTGATGACATCTTGAGAAGGTTTGTTTGTAGGATGAGCCTAGAGGGGGAAGGGGTGTTTTGTGGGTGATCAGGAACAGGCACTGGAGAGCTTCTGAAAGAAATCTCCAGGCAAGGCTGGAAGGAACCAGAAGGGTGTGTCCCAGCTCCTCCATCCAAGTTCTTGAGACTCTTCAGTGCTCAGAAGGGCGTGGGGACAGGTGGGGAAGGGAGAGGCTAAAATTAGTACTCGGGTTAAAAAAAGAAAATTAGCATACAGATGCAGAGCCATGCAAGAAAGGCAGACCTGCTGTTTCGGGAACAAGACTTGTTTTTTTCTTTCTTTTGCAGGGAGCCTTCCCAAACCGTCTCGCCTCCCTGTGAGCCAGATCTTGGCAGCTCTGTGAGGTCCATCTTTCTGGCTCTGTTCTGCCTGCTGAGGTCGTAGCTTTTCTTCCCCTCCCCCTTCCTTTTAAATATTCTTTTCTTCTCCTGATGGCCTCTCCCTCATGGTTTTCCAGTAGAACTTGGGATGTACTACAGGGGAAAAACAAATGACAGATGAGACTTAAAAGTGGAATGTTCTAAATTTCTCAAAGGAGACTATGAAACAAGGAATAAATGTTTAAGTAGTATCTAAAAGGGAGGAGCAGAGAAGGCAGTTGCATCCCACTCCAGTACTCTTGCCTGGAAAATCCCATGGACAGAGGAGCCTGGTAGGCTCCATGGGGTTGCCAAGAGTCAGATGTGACTGAGCGACTTCCCTTTCACTTTTCACTTTCATGCATTGGAGAAGGAAATGGCAACCCACTCCAGTGTTCTTGCCTGGAGAATCCCAGGGACGGGGGAGCCTGGTGGGCTGCTGTCTATGGGGTCGCACAGAGTCGGACACGACTGAAGCGACTTAGCAGCAGCAGCAGCAGCAAAAGGGAGGAGAGAGGACAAATGAAAGCAAAAATTTTTAATGGGGTTCGCAATAGGCATGGATGGGCATGAATCGAGGGCCTTGAATGAGCGTATACCCCACCAGGGACTCTGGTCTCCCAGAGAGGATGGCTGGACACGGATATAAGGCAGTGGATGGGCCAGCATTTCCCTCAAATATCAGAAAGGCCGAAGGAAGGCACATGTCATGGACCTGATGGCTGGATTTTCGTTTTTTTCTTTTTAAATGTCTATTTCTTTTTAATGTTTTAATTGGAGTAAGATTGCCTTACGTTGTTTTGTTGGTTTCTGCTGTACGGTGAGGTGAATCAGCCATCGTTGTTGTTTAGTTGTTTGGTTGTGTCCAACTCTTTGCAAACCCAGGGAGCCCAGCCCGCCAGGCTCCTCTATCCATGGGATTTCCCAGGCAAGAATCCTGGAGTGGGTTGCCACTTGCTTCTGTCATCCAGACCCAAGGATCACTCTCATCTCCTACTGTGTCTCCTGCTTGCCAGGCAAATTCTTACCACTGAACCAGCTGGGAAGCCTGAATCAGCCATACGCATATGCATATATCCCCTCCTTCTTGAGCCCTCCATGCCCCCATCCCACTCTCTAGGTCATCACAGCGCACTGAGCTGAGCTCCCTGCTATACAGCAGCTCCCCACCAGGTGTCTATTTCACCCGTGGTGAGGTAGGGTGTGTATGTTAATGCCACGCTTCCAATTTGTCCCGCCAATGGTTTGATTTTCCTATTCTGATTCTTGGCCTTCTCTTAGATGTTTTTTTCTCAAAGCTCCATCACACTAGAAAGAAGACATGGGCCTTGGAATTCTGCACTTCCTTTCTCATACTTTCTGCGTGGCGACCCCAGCCATGCAGACTGCAGGGACTGGGAGCTCCTTCCACATTTTCTTCCACAGCTTGGCCTTGTGGCATTTCGTGCCCTGTCCATTTGTCACCTGACTCCAAATATGTCCGTGGTCCTTATGGTTGAAAGGACCAGTGGTTCAGGTCTTATGAAAGTGAAGTGAAAGTGAAAGTTGCTCAGTCATGTCTGACTCCTTGTGGAATTCTCTAGGCCAGAATACCGGAGTGGGTAGCCTTTCCCTTCTCCAGGGGATCTTCCCAACCCAGGGATCGAACCTAGGTCTCCCACCTCCCACACTGCAGGCGGATTCTTTACCAACTATCAAGGAAGCCCTTCAGGTCTTATGCATGTATGCATTTGTGAAAAATGCAGATTATTCCTTAACCCAACGTTAAGGAACTTGTGTGGACTCGTCGAGTGACTGTGGATTACTCTTCAGGAGTCATCCTGAAACTTGCTTAGAAGTTATGAAATGTGTCCTAATATCAGCCTTGGTCTTTGAGTTGACAAATGGTTTCAATAAAAAATAGTTCCAAACACTGGCAGGCAGTCAGGTTCCTGGATGCCTTCTGCCACTCATTAGAGCTTTCATTTGCAATTGTTTTTCGATCACTTATCCATTGTGTTAATTATGCTTTGTCAATTTATTAATGTCTCGTATTTGCTGTCATGTGTGATCATAGCATTGTAATAAAAGCCATTAATTTGTAGGTGATGGCAGGTGGTAGGCATCCAAATGTGACCTAGAGGGAGAAGTGAGTTTATAGATAGCATCACAATATTTTTCTCTTCAAAGTTCCCATAATGTTCTCTTGCAAAGCCTTTTTTTTTCTTTTTTTTTTTTTTGGTATGTTTGTCTTGAGGACACATGCCTTTGAAATAATTTTTCTCCAGAAAATTTCTCTGGTGTCAATTCTTCATGACAACTGTTGAAAATACCCTGATATGTTCTATAAAAAAGAAACCCCAAACCCAATAATAGTAATAAAATTACTGGAAGCAAGGATAGAGATCAGCCAAGGCAATTAAAAAGTTTCTGAGTAGCAGAGCAGTCATTTCTGCAGTTGCAATTCTAATCATGTTGAAAATTGTCATTGTCTTGAATCCCTTTGATGAGAAATCTCCCTGGGTCACTTGTAACGCCTCTGGTATGAGTGTCTTGGAAAAACAAGTCTAATTTCTGGCTTCCCTTAGGGTAGCGGAAGATGGAATATTTTTTCCTTTTCTTGAGCAGCATGTAATTTTGCCAGATTCCCTCTGAGAAGCTCCACATGGCATCAGTGTGATAAATGGCTATGTGGCTCTGCAAATAATTTGAAATTCTGGGGAAATCCTGCTGGGTTGGCAGGAAGAGGTGGGGGTCTGTGCCACATTTTGGGGAAAGTAGATATTTGAGATGACCCCCCCCCCCAATCTGGAGTACACACCACTGGAGTACACACGTATTTCATGTCAGTTGCCCACCTAGACAGGGCAGACCAAGAGGACATTGACTACCTCACAGTGGGGGTGCTGATCAATCTCAGTCCTTAGAGGTGGCTGAACTGTCCTTGGAAGACCTGCCTGCAGAGAAGGCAGCTTCATCCCACACCTGGGACTTCAGAAAGTTGGCAGAGGGCTTCAATTATGTCGGGAAAGCGTGCAGATGAAGGTTTCCCCGGGAACTCTTGTTCTGACTTGAAATTACTCGAGCTAGTTACAAACCTGGGAGGCAGGGCACCTTCCGATGTGGGTCGGGGGCGGGGACAGGTGGCTGGGAAGGCATCTGAATGGCTCCTCGTCTGGATCCTAGCAACTGTCACAGTGGATTTGCGGTTTCCTGTGGGAGGCCAGCCTCCTTGGGGACCCTCTGGCAATTAAGACACGGCCGATTTTAGGGCCTGAAGCCCCCACTGTGGAGCCCCGGGTGTGTGACGATGCGAGGGGAAGAAGGGGTGTGTCCCCTTCTCCCTTGGTCCTCTGCGGGCTGGTGTTTTCCTCAAGGAGGGAACACATGATGTCACCTTCCTAGGGCCTCAAGCATCACAGAACAAACATTAGTTCTAGTTCCCTCATCAGATCCCCAAGAATCTCAACTTCCTTGAAAGAAGCCCTTTGATCCTGTGGAATCTCTTCTCTGGAATTTCACTGAGGTCAACCAGTCAGTTGGACCGGGCCAGCAGTTAAACCAGATTCTGCACAGAGTTTAAGCACTTTGGGAGGCACTTCACCCTGAGACTCTGCCTCCATGGCCTTGCCCCCTTCGTGGGGACCTCCTCCCGGCAAAGGGCAGGGTTGGGGAGATCTACATGGGCTGTTCTCAAAGCCCCACAACTAATTTTTTTTAATATGCATATACCGTAAAAGTCATCCTTTTAAAGGTCACAATCCAGCAGTTGTTTTTTTAAATTTATTGGAATATAGTTGGTTTACAGTGCTGTGTGAGTTGCAGGTGTACAGCAAAATGATTCACTTATTTCAGTCTCAGTTCACTCGCTCAGTCCTGTCCGACTCTGCAACCCCATGGACTGCAAAATGCCAGGCCTCCCTGTCCATCACCAACTCCCGGAGTCCACCCAGAGTTGGTGATGCCATCCAACTGTCTCATCCTCTCGTCCCCTTCTCCTCCTGCCTTCAATCTTTCCCAGCATCAGGGTCTTTTCAAATGAGTCAGCTCTTCACATCAGGTGACCAGAGTACTATAGTTTCAGCTTCAACATTAGTCCTTCCAGTGAACACTCAGGACTGATCACCTTTAGCATGGACTGGTTGGACCTCTTTGCAGTCCATATACATATATTCATTCTTCCCAGATTCTTTTCCTATTTAGGTTATTATGGAATATTGAGTAGAGTTCCCTGTCTTATACAATAGGTCCTTAGACCAATGGGTCCTGTTGGTTATCTATTTTATATATGGTAGTATATGTTAATCCCAAGCTCTTAATTTATTCCTTCACCCAAAACCCTTTGTTAACTGTAAGCTTGTTTCCTATTGTTAATAATATGCCTGTGAAACCCTTTCTGTTTTGGAAATAAGTTCATTTGTATCCTTAAGATTCCGCATATAAGACATGTAAGTGAAAGCCACTCAGTCATATTCGACTCTTTGTGACCCATAGACTATACAGTCCATGGAATTCTCCAGGCCAGAACACTGGGGTGGGTAGATCTCCAGGGGATCTTCCCAACCCAGGGATCGAACCAGAGTCTTCTGCATTGCAGGCAGATTCTTTACCAGCTGAATTACAAAGGAAGCCCAAGAATACTGGAATGGGTAGCCTATCCCTTCTCCCGTGGATCTCCCCAACCCAGGAATCAAACTGAGGTTTCCTGCATTGCAGGTGGATTCTTTACCAACTGAGCTATCAGGGAAGCATATAAGAGATACCATTTGATATTTGTCTTTCTCTGTCTGACTTCATTTAGTAGGATAATCTCCAGGTCCAGCATGTTGCTGCCAATGACATTATTTCACTCTTTTTTATGGCTGAGTGATATTCCACTGTGTACATGTACCATATCTTCTTTACCCACTTATCTGTCGATGGACAGACAGGTTGCTCCGTGACTTGGTTACTGTAAATAGTGCTGCAGTGGACACTGGAAACCGTACCATGATTTCTAGTCCCTGAGTTGTAAGGAATTCTGGAATTGAAGAACATGCTTGCTTTCCTGATGGGGCAGGAGGAAAAGCACCTTCTTGCTGGAAAGCTACAGCTTTCTTATAAGGTGCCAAATAGGTTGTTAAAGCTTTGCTGGTTGCTGGAAGCCAGTGTGGAGAATCCCACCCATGGCAAAGGTCATGAGGAAGAGGCCTGACGGGCAAAGGTGAGATCAGGACTCAAGGGACCGCCTGGACTTGCTCCAGTATCTACCCCAAACCAGAATCTGTCTGTCTTCCTATTTTATGCCTTTCACCAACTCTTCTGACATTAACAAGGGGCTGTCCTCGACCACATTTCTCTGGAAAGAGTTAACTTAGAGCTTTAGTTTATAAATCTCCTGGACAAGATGAGTGTTTCAACCCCCCTGTTAGCATTCTAGCTTACTTGGCAGGTTTATCCAGACTCTTGCAACATTGTTGAGCCTATGCTTGCTGCCAAGTTCTCACATCCCTTATCCATTGTATTCCTGGGAGTGCATATAGTTAAGATATAAAAATAAGAAGCAGTTCAGTTCAGTTCAGTCGCTCAGTCGTGTCCGACACTTTGCGACCCCATGAATTGCAGCACGCCAGGCCTCCCTGTTCATCACCATCTCCCGGAGTTCACTCAGACTCACGTCCATCGAGTCCGTGATACCATCCAGCCATCTCATCCTCAGTCGTCCCCTTCTCCTCCTGCCCCCAATCACTCCCAGCATCAGAGTCTTTTCCAGTGAGTCAACTCTTCGCATGAGGTGGCCAAAATACTGGAGTTTCAGCTTTAGCATCATTCCTTTCAAAGAAATCCCAGGGTTGATCTTCTTCAGAATGGACTGGTTGGATCTCCTTGCAGTCCAAGGGACTCTCAAGAGTCTTCTCCAACACCACAGTTCAAAAGCATCAATTCTTTGGCACTCAGCCTTCTTCACAGTCCAACTCTCACATCCATACATGACCACAGGAAAAACCATAGCCTTGACTAGACGGACCTTAGTCGGCAAAGTAATGTCTCTGCTTTTGAATATACTATCTAGGTTGGTCATAACTTTTCTTCCAAGGAGTAAGCGTCTTTTAATTTCATGGCTGCAGTCACCATCTGCAGTGATTTTGGAGCCCCC
>SJYT01032819.1:77636-105518 GCA_006410635.1 Cephalophus harveyi
TACATAATATATTTAAATATAAATATAAAAATTTATATTTAAAAAGCTTGCCTAAACTGAACTGAATTGAACTGAAAGATATACCTAATTTTATTTATAAATTTATACTTAATTAATTTATATATAAATTAATATGTATATTATATATGCTATATAATTATATTATATATATTATTACAATACATTAATTGATATTAGTTATATACATATTATATTACTATAGTATATATTGATTAATATATTAATTATAAAGATTAATTCAAATATATTGATTTATATATATGTCAATAAATTTATACTTATTACCATATATAAATACATATATAAATACATTTTACATTTAGGTATATCTGTATACCTAAAAAAAAATTATACATTTATTATTTAAATTCATACAGAGACCTAAACATTAGACCTAAATTAACATATCTCTAAATTTGTGTTTTTAAAACATAAATCTTAAAAATTTTTAAATTTAATTGACAACTGCTTGACAACTCCTTTGCCATAAAACCCCCATAAGTGTAATTGGGGTAGCCAGACAAAAAAATTGGTTTTATGGCAAAATGGCCCACTAGAGTGGATCCATCTTCCTGCTCAAGCTAAAAGAGTAGTGGCTTCTTATCCAGAGTTGATAGCTACTCTGATATTAAAAAAAAAAAAGCAGAGCATTAAATTATTTGGTAAAGAGCCATCAAAAATTGTAATTCTATATAACAAAAAACAGCTTGATGCTCTTCTAATGTTTGATAAAAGTTGGTAGATTGCTATAAAAAACTATTTTGGTCAAATTCTACATCATTTACCCTCACATACTTTGTTTGTAATTAACCATTTAAACGTAGACACACAGGGGCAGACTACAAAGATGAGGCACTGGACTCCTAAAGGGGCTACGGCTCGGCTCCTGGTCAAATTAAAAAGACCTCCTTGCCAGAGAGTAAAAAGGCCCAGACGTGTTGCTAACTTGTAGGAGAGGGTATGCTTGTGTGTTTCTATAGGATTCCACTTCTCCTGTTTAGATCCCAGACAGACTGATTCGCCATGTCACAGTCCCCCAGACATCCAGTTCCCCAGTAGCTTCGACCACAAAAAACAAGACATTCCTCTGCCCCTGCCTCCGCCGCTCACCTGGAAAGTCCAACACACTCTAAGACAACCAGCAGCGGAGATCCCAAAAAACTACCCACTAAACAGATGTCATGGCTTTACATAAAAGACCGTGATCCTCCCTAATCTTAAAAAATTCAGCTTTAATAATAGCAATTATTTCTATTACTCCAGTTATTGCTGTTACTATTACTGCTGCTGTGGCAGCGATGTCTTTGGCTCAACAAGTGCATACTGCCCAGTATGTTGATACTATGTCTGGAAATGTTTCTTTGGTGTTGGCAACACAAAAATTTGTAGATGAAAAGCGAGAGGTGGGGGTAGATGCCCTGGAAGAGGCGATAATGCATGTTGGGACTAAACTGTAGGCTTTGAAAATGGAGTTGACATTGTCTTGTCGTGCCGACTGCCGGTAGATTTGTGTGACACCCCTGAGGGTAAATGAGATGGATTGTGGCTAGGAAGAAATTGGGAATCACATTTCAGGGTTATGGAACGGTTCCAACATTAGTATAGATTTGAGAAAACTTCATGGTCAGGTAGAGACCATAAAACATTCCCAATTAGATTTTACTGCTGCAGGAGTAGCAAGTGACCTTTTCCATACATTTTCTAACTTTATTTTAAAAAAAAAAAAAAAAAAACATTCTGTCTACTATTCTTAGCTATGCTGCTGTGGCCGCTCTAATTCTGCTTCTCCTAATAATTCTTCCTTATATTGTTAAAACTCTTCACCAGAGCACTCAAAAGCTCGTGACTAAATTACATCTGGCTGTCTTAAAAAATAAAAAAGGGGGAGATGCCGGGAGCCAGGTGGAGAATCCTGCCCATGGCAAAGGTCATGAGGAAGAGGCCTGATGGCCAAAAGTGAGATCAGAACTCAAGGGGACCCCCTGGACTTGCTTGAGCATCTACCCCCAAACCAGAATCTGTCTGTCTTACTATTTTATGTCTTTCACCAACTCTTCTGACATTAACAGGGGGCTGTCCTCAACCACATTTCTCTGAAAAGAGTTAACTTAGGGTTTTAGTTTATAAATCTCCTGAACAAGCTAAGAGTGTTTCAAACCCCCTGTTAGCATTCTAGCTTACTTGGCAGGTTTATCCAGACTCTTGAAACATTTTTGAGCCTATGCTTGCTGCCAAGTTCTCACATCCTTTATCCATTGTGTTCCTGGGAGTGCATATAGTCGAGATATAAAAATAACAAGCAGTAGCTTTAGCATTAGCAACATTAGACTTTGAGTTAATAAGTTCTTTCTTTGCTAAATCTGCTAAATTTGCTAACCTGCTAAATCTTTGCTCCATAAAAATGTAACTTTGTACTTAAAGGGTGACACAGGCTAAGAATTTAAGAAGAAACACTTTAAAGAAAAATTATTGTTCTGGCTGACCAACATTTATCAAAAAGAGGTCATAGAATATCAACAGGCCTCCGATACAGAAGATGATGTACAGAAAAATAAGACTCTTGCAAGAAAGAACCTGATATCGATAAAAGTTATTACTGATGAAATGTTGAGTTGCCTCTGCATTTTTCACCTTGCTGTATGTACAACTCAGGGTATAAAAGCCCCCCAAAAAATAAAGTAAATGGGCCTCGCTCACCAAAAAAGCTTGGTCACCCCGTGTCTTTCCTTACCTCTTTCTCTATCTTTCTTCATTCGCTGACATTGTCCATCCTGAGGATATCCCTGGACTCTGCTGAGGCTGGACCCCGACAGCTGGTCATTTAGACAAGAACTCAACACTGCCATCATAACGTGAGAGCAGCTATGTGTGATACTTAAATGAATGGTCACAGCTGTGTTCCAATAAAATGTTACTTGCAATAACAGGCAGTGGGACTTCCCTGGTGGCGCAGTGGATCGGAATCTGCCTGCCAACGCAGGGGACACAGCTTTGATCCCTGGTCAGGGAAGATTTCACACGCAGCGGAGCAACTAAGCCCATGCGCCACAGCCACTGAACCTGTGCGCCCCAGGAGCCGTGAACCACAACTATGGAGCTGCTGTGCCCAGTTCTGCATCCTCTGCAGGTTTGGCCCAGGGCCTGGGTTTGTGACTCCCTAGCGCCCTGCCCCCCAAATGTTCAGCCACTTGTGTCTGTGTGACCTGGAGGGGGACAGCAGATTCCTCACCTGGTGTGTGTGTCTCAGCATCTTCAGCTGGGAAGTGATGCTGGCCTCCCTCCCCCAGCGACAGAAAAGCATTTCATGGTTCATGATTGATTTCATGTGTCAACCTGGCCAGCTATGCTGTCCAGTGATTTCATTAATTGTTAATCTAGGCACTGCTGTGGAGATATTATGTAGGCAGGATGTTGATTTAACCTCAGTGATCAGCAGACTTTTAAGTCAAGATTATATTATCCTCAGTACTGTGGATGGGCCTCGTGCAGTCAGTTAAGAGGCTCTCAGCGCACATCTGAGACTTTCCCAAGGAGCAAGAGATTCTACCTTCAGTTCCTGCCTGAGATTTTACAGCCCACCCTGCAGCCAGATGCCACAACAGCAGATGACAATTTGTTGAAATCAGGTCATCTGTCTGCCTGTTTGTCTACACACACACACACAGAGCTGGTACTGTTGCTCCAGTATAACCCTCACTGATACACACTGTAAGAAAAGACAGAGATGCAATTGTGATGACTCATTTAATTAACAAAGTGAGAGTTTACCGGTGTGTTTTCCACTGGGAAGGTACAAAAAAAGAGCCTGTCTTGAATGGAAAAGGTGGATCTATTTTCAGTTCTTTTGCTTTCATCGCTGGGGTCATTAAGAGACAGACGTCTGTTAATGCAGAAGTGTTGATGATTCTCTGCCCAACTCCTCACTCCCACCCAGTTTGGCCCAATGGGCTTTGGAGTTGTTCACTTATGATTCTCAGGTATGAATCAAGACAGGCTAGGCCTCATAGACGCTTGCCTAACTCCAGCTCTGCAGGTGAGATTACGCCCCATCAGGCACACCCCAGCAGGGCTTTAGGGGGAAATCCAGTGATGCATTCAGGCATTATTCACTCTTGCTAATGAATAAGTCATCTTGGGTAGACAACAGAGGTCTGGGGAAGTGACTTCAGGGCCTTAGAAGAAAGTTATGAGCCATGTTGAGTCTGAACCTTACAGCAAATTACCCGTTTGGCGTCCAGGCTAAATGCCAGGCACAGGCCACTGGGCTGAGTCTTCTTGCAGCAAGCGGCTGTGTCGAATTACCCTGATGCCAGCTCATAGGAACGCAGTCCAGCACGTGTTTCAGTCCTCACAGGCAGAAACTTCTGCACCATGGGACCGGTGGCCTGTGGACCTGAAGGTCTCTGAGAACCAAGGCAGCAGAGAGCAGGGAGGGCACCCTCTACCTGCAGGGCCCAGAGAGTCCAAAAGGCACCCGTTTAGACTCTGGGACATCAACAGCGGTGCCGCTGACAAGACGAGCTGACGGCCTGCAGTTTGTCCTTGGCAGCACTTGCCCGGTGCTTGAGGCCAAGAGCTGGAGGGAAATGTGAATTCATGCAGGGAGGAGAGAAAAGGATGAATACCTCCTCCAGAAAAGATCAGCCCCAAACTGCCAAGGGTTAGGGAGCATCCCCCCCGCTCCCTGCACTTTGTTTCAGTGGCTAAATCTCTGACTAGGCCTGCCAAAGGTAACAAATAAAAATATAAGATGCTGGGAAAAAATGGTGCTGGGGCAGCTGAATATCCATATGAAAAGTGTGAAGCTGGAATCTTTCTTATGTCATATACCAAATATGCTCATGGACTTAAATCTAAGAACTAAAACTGTAAAATGGGCTTCCCTGGTGGATCAGCTGGTAAAGAATCTGCCTGCAGTGTGGGAGACCTGGGTTACATCCCTGAGTTGGGAAGATCCCCTGGAGAGGGGAAAGGCTACCCACTCCAGTATTCTGGCCTGGAGAATTCCATGGACTGTATAGTCCATGAGGTGGCAAAGAGTCAGACACGACAGAGTTTTTTATACCTAAGCCTTCTTAGGTATAACACCAAGAGCATAAGCAACAAAGGGGAAAAAATAGATTAATTAAACTTCAACAAAATTGAAAAGCTTTGTCTTTCAAAATGGCTCAACGGTAAAGAATTCTTCTGCCATTGCAGGAGATGTGGGTTCTGTCCCTGGGTGGGGAAGGTTCCCCTGGACAAGGAAATGGCTCACTCACTCCAGTATTCTTGCCTGGGAAGTCCCAAGGACAGAGGGGCCTGGCAGGCTACAGTCCATGATGTTGCAAAAAGTAGGACATGACTGAGTGGCTAAAGAGCAGAAACATTTCCAAGAATACAATCAAGAAAGTGAACAGACAGTTCACAGGATGGGAGGAAGTATTTTTAGGCAATTTAACCAATATGAGTATAGTATTCAGAACTTATAAAGAATTCTTAAACTCAATACTAAAAAGATGAGCAATTGAGTTATTAAAAAATAGGCACAGAATCTGAATAGGGGACTTCGTTGGTGGTCCCATAGATTGGACTTTGCCTTCCAATGCAGGGGGTGCAGGTTTGATCCCTGGTCAGGGAGATAAGATCACACATGTCTCAAAGGGTCAAAAAAAAAAAAAAAAAAAGAACAAAAACAATATTGTAACAAATTCAATAAACACTTTAAAAATGGTCCACCTTAAAAAAATTCTGAATAGATGCAACTTCAAAGAAGATGCACAAACAGCCAGAAAGCACATGAAAAGATGCTTGTTGGTCATTAGGGAAATGAAACTCAAAACCATAGTGAGTTAGCACTTCATACCCACCCACCAAAGTGGAATAATAAAAAGCCCAGAGTCTCTAGTAATGGTAGCAAAGATGTGGAAAAATTGAAACCCTGTATATTGCTGGTGGAAATAAAATAGTTTATCTGCTGTGCAAAACGGTTTGGCAATTTCTCTAAAGGTTAGAGTTTTGTATGACCCAGTATTGCTACTCCTAGGTACACACAGGAGAGAAATGAAAGCACACATCCACACAAAAGCCTGTGCATGGATCTTCGCTGCAGCATCGTTCATAAGCTTGAAAGCAGGAATAGCTCCCACTCTAAAAACCCCACATCCAAGGAGCAGCAGCTGCACGGGCGCAGGAGGGCTGAGAGGAGCTACTCCACGTTCAAGGTCAGGAGGGGCGACCTCGTCCAAGGTAAGGAGCAGCAGCTGCACTTTGCTGGAGCAGCCGTGAAGAGATACCCCACGCCCAAGGTAAGAGAAACCCAAGTAAGATGGTAGGTGCTGTGAGAGGGCATCAGAGAGCAGACACACTGAAACCATAATCACAGAAAACTAGCCAATCTGATCACATGGACCACAGCCTTGTCTAACTCAACAAAACCAAGGCATGCTGTGTGGGGCCACCCAAGACAGATGGGTCATGCTGGAGAGGTCTGACAGAATGTGGTCCACTGGAGAAGGGAATGGCAAACCACTTCAGTATTCTTGCCTTGAGAACCCCATGAACAGTATGAAAAGGCAAAATGATAGAATACTGAAAGAGGAACTCCCCAGGTTGGTAGGTGCCCAATGTGCTACTGGAGATCAGTGGAGAAATAACTCCAGAAAGAATGAAGGGATGGAGCCAAAGAAAAAACAATACCCAGCTGTGGATATGACTGGTGATAGAACCAAGGTCTGATGCTAAAAAGAGCAATATTGCATAGGAACCTGAAATGTCAGGTCCACAAATCAAGGCAAATTGGAAGCAGTCAAACAGGAGATGGTAAGAGTGAACGTCGACATTCTAGGAATCAGCGAACCAAAACGGACTGGAATGGGTGAATTTAACTCAGATGACCATTATATCTACTACTGCGGGCAGGAATCCCTTAGAAGAAATGGAGTAGCCATCATGGTCAACAAAAGAGTCCGAAATGCAGTACTTGGATGCAATCTCAAAAATGACAGAATGATCTCTGTTTGTTTCCAAGCCAAGCCATTCAATATCACGGTAATCCAAGCCTATGTTTCAACCAATAACACTGAAGAAGCTGAAGTGGAATGGTTCTATGAAGACCTACAAGACCTTTTAGAACTAACACCCACAAAAGATGTCCTTTTCATTATAGGGGACTGAGTGCCTGATGAACTATGGCCAGAGGTTCATGACATTGTACAGGACACAGGGATCAAGACCATCCCCATGGAAAAGAAATGCAAAAAAGCAAAATGGCTGTCTGGGGAGGCCTTACAAATAGCTGTGAAAAGAAGAGATCAGACTTTATTTTTTGGGGCTCCAAAATCACTGCTGATGGTGACTGCAGCCATGAAATTAGAAGACGCTTACTCCTTGGAAGGAAAGTTATGTCCAACCTAGATAGCATATTGAAAAGCAGAGACATTACTTTGCCAACAAAGGTCTGTCTAGTCAAGGCTATGGTTTTTCCTGTGGTCATGTATAGATGTGAGAGTTGGACTGTGAAGAAAGGTGAGTGCTGAAGAATTGATGCTTTTGAACTGTGGTGTTGGAGAAGACTCTTGAGAGTCCTTTGGACTGCACGGAGATCCAACCAATCCATTCTGAAGGAGATCAGCCCTGGGATTTCTTTGAAAGGAATGATGCTAAAGCTGAAACTCCAGTACTTTGGCCACCTCATGCAAAGAGTTGACTCACTGGAAGAGACTCTGATGCTGGGAGGGATTGGGGGCAGGAGGAGAAGGGGACGACCGAGGATGAGGTGGCTGGATGGCATCACCGACTCAATGGACATGAGTTTGGGTAGGCTCCGGAAGTTGGTGATGGACAGGGAGGCCTGGCATGCTGCAGTCCATGGGATTGCAAAGAGTCTGACGTGACTGAGAGACTGAACTGAACTGGACTGAGGCCGTGGTTGCGTCCTGCGGGCCTTGTCTTGCTGTGGCGAGCAGGGCTACTCTCTCTAGCTGAGATGCCTGGGCGTCTCCCTGCAGCGGCTTCCCTTGTTGCGGCACATGGGCTTAGGGGCCCTAGGCATGCAGACTTTTCCTGGACCAGGGGTCAAAACTGTGTCCCCTGCACTGGGGAGCTCTCAAGCCCTGCGCCCCCCATGAAGCCTCTTGTCTCTTCTGGCTTCTCTCACATCAGTGAAAATCCTCTGGGCCCCTTGTTCCCCGCAAAGTCTCGGGTTAGTAATTAGGACGTGTCCAGCCCCTCGTCCTCGTGAAGACTCCTTCCTTCCCTCCTCCCCCAGCCTGGGGGAAAGGGAACCAGGGGAGGGGGCTGGTTCCTTCTTTGCACTATTGGTTCCTCCCTAACTATGGCATTGACCTCCCCATGGAGTGGTGCACCCAGGACAGGTTGTATTAATACATTTCTGGTACCAGTGTGAAGCTGGTCTCAGAGAGTGTTTCAATTAGACCTTTTCATGTTCTGTACAAATTCATGAGAATTTTTGGATTCTACCTTACTTTGTAGCTGACTGCTTTATTCTTAAAATAGGTACACTGGTCACCAACTAAATATTGGACTTTTTTTATCCCCTCCTCCGTGTTTCTGTCCCTGCCCTCAGATCTTCTGGTCAAACCTCTGCTCCAGGGATGTGTGGTGAAGCCATCCTGGCTCACACCTGAGGGTGGATGACAATCACCCAGTTGGTGGAGTGCTGAGCTCTGGCTTAGGATCCACAGCCCCCAGAGAGTCATCCTCGAGGTCACCAGGCTTGTGTGGAAGCCTCCTGCTTGGAGGTGTTCCTTTGGAAACTCTAGGTCATTTTCTTTACCCAGTGCTCTTGGGTCCTGATCTATGTTAGTCACACACACACATGCAAATAATTTATGGGATGCGATGTAATTATCTGAGATTTGCATTGCATTGAACCTGATAATAGCCACCGAGAAAAACCACCTACGAAGGCAGGTCCCCAGATATTTCTGGCAAGAAAGACAGTGACTTCTCTGGGCCATTCAGTGGGCGGGTTGACAGTGTGTCATTTGCACTTGTACAGCAAGGGGGGACTCTGGGCCCCACCACCTGCTTTCTGAGAATTGTCCTAGAACTTGTCCTGGAACAGTCACCTCCCCAGATGAATACAGAAGGAAGGCATGACGTCAGCATTGCTTTCACTGAGGCCTGGGAGGAAGGAGCCTGGGCGAGAGTGTCATCAGAGAGCCTGGTAGAGGGAAGATCTCCAGGGCTGGGAGGAGTTAGAAAGCACTGCGAGTGGTGGCAGCGATGGAGACAGCTCTGTGTGTCCACGACTACTCATCAGCATCACTCAGAGTGGCCAGGCGGTGGAAGCAACGTGAGCGTCCATCGATGGATGAGGGGATAAGCTAAGTGTGGTCCATCCATAGGATTGTTCAGCCTCATTGCTTATTATTAATATTATTCAGCCTTCAAAAGGGTGAAATTCTAACACACGTTCCAATAGGGGTGAACCTTGAGGACGTGATGATAAGTGAAATAAGCCAATCACAGCAAGACAAATTCTGTAAAGATTCTACTTGATACGAGGTTCCTGGAGTAGTCACACTCATACAGACACAAGTGGAATAGTGGGTGCGGGGGGAGAGGGGCGGAGGATAGGGACTTATTGCTTAATGGGGACAGGGTTTGAGTTTGGGATGATGACTGGAGGGTTGTTGAAGGTTGTTCAACCGTGTGAATGTGCTTAATGCCACCTCGAACTGAAGAATGATCAAGATGGTGAATTTTGTTTTATGTATATTCTACCACAATTAAAAAAAAAAAAAAAGGTGAAAAAAAGACGCTGTGAGGAATAGCTCCCCTACCCTCAATGGGAGGAACTTGAGAAGGTTCTTCCAAAGTGCTGGACACACCATGATGAAGGTCTTCTCTTCATGTACCTTCTCAGCTGGACTGTGCAGCCTCCCTGCTGAGCCTGGAAGTTAGAGCAAGTCTCCTTTCTGTTCCGAGGCTAAGATGCTGAATTTGCACTTATGCAAATTTGCAGCATCAATAGATGCTGAATCTGTTCTCAACAGTACATTCTCTTCCACTGGCAAATACTTGTTCCAAGTGGAAAACCAAGTGCCAGGCTGTTCCAAGCCCTTTCCATCTCTCTTCCAAGGCTCATGCTAGCCCCACACTAGTCATGTAAGTGACTTGTCTAAGATCCTGCAGCTAGGAAGTGCCGGAAGGGGAAAGTGAACGCTTGTCAAGTCTACTCCAAGGCCTGTGGTCTTAACTGCTATCCATTATGGCTATTTGGTTTTAGACCCTCAGCTGTGATTTCCCTTCCTCTGAAAGCGTCTCTGGCCTGGCAGCGATCAATATCACAGCTGTTTCCTTTCCTTCTGAATCATTATAACAATCTGGCCCACCTCTCTGAATCCCTGGAGCCTTAGCTATGAGCATGATGCCACCTGCAATCCCTCTGTGTATGATGCACAGAGAAAAATGACTTCTGCTCTGCTAGGGAATCAAAATATTAAAGGAAGATGATGTCTCTCAAACTGGGAACAGCTCTGATTTTTCTATGGTTCCTGTCTTTCATTGACTTGTGCTTCAGGATTCTTTTGGGAATATCTTACTTCCACAGTTGTTCTGAGTAGGAAACAGATTTAGTCAGCATGGCTGGCATCATGCAGTTAGATAAACTCCTGCTGATTACTGAACTGGGGAAAGTCCTCTGAAACTCAGTGGAGCAAAATGCCCAGTTCTGCTTTGTCCTTCCAAATGTGTCTGTGCCAGTAGTATTCTACCCATCACATTAACATGAAGAATTTCTGAGAGAAAAACAAAGATCGTTTATTAACGTGTGTATGTAGAGTCTAAAAATATGGTACAGATGAACTTATTTGCAAAGCAGAAATAGAGACAGAGATGTAGAGAACAAACGTATGGATACCAAGTGGGCAAGGAGCGGGTAGGAGGAATCGAGAGCTTGGTGTTGACACATATGTACTGTCGATAGTATGTATAAAATAGGTAACTAATGAGAATATACTGTATAGCCCAGGGAACTCTACTTAATGCACTGTGATGACCTGAATGGGAATGAAGTCCGAAATGGAGGGGGTTGATGTGTGTGTATGGCTGGTTCACCTTGCTGTGCGCTGGAGAGTAACGTGACAATGTAAAGCAACTATGCACCAATGCACCTTTCTGTTCAATAAAGAAGACTTTCCTTTCAGTGAAGAAGGGAAGGCAGACACGCAAGTATTCTCACACTAAGAGAAAATATTTGTAATATTAAAACTGACAGAAGATTAAATTAGAAAATTATTGACTCAATCTTGCTAACTTGAGTTCTCACTTCATGACTTAATGGTAGAAATGAAGCTTGATGGTAGAAAATAACCAAGTCAGGAAAGAATTGAGTCTTAATGTGGATGTTGTGACTAAAAATATCTAAAATGTTAATGTGATTTTCTCTAATTGATATATTGATGCAGAAAGGAAGCACAGTGTAGTAGAAAGACCATATTATGGTCTGTGTGTGTGTGTGTGTGTGTGTGTGTGTGTGTGTGTGTGTGCATGCCATGTACTCAGTTGTGTCCAACTCTTTGTGACCCCCATGGACTGTAGCCTGCCAGGCTCCTCTCTGCATGGAATTTTTTAGGCAAGAACACTGGAATGGGTGGCCATTTTCTTCTCCAGGGGATCTTCCTGACCCTGGGATTGAACCTGCGTCTCTTGCATCTCCTGCACTGGCAAGCAGGTTCTTTACCACTGAGCCACTGGGGAAGACCTATGGTCTGAAGGTGTCTCCTCAAATTCCCATGTTGAAGATCTGACCACTGGTGTGGCTGTATTGGAACTGGGGGCTCTGAGGAATTAATTAAGTTTAAGCAAGATCATAAAGGTGGGGCCTTGTAAGAAAAGACAAGAAGACAAGGGCTTCCCTTGTGGCTCAGCTGGTAAAGAGTTCGTCTGCAATGTGGAAGACCTGGGTTCAGTCCCTGGGTTGGGAAGATCTGCTGGAGAAGGGATAGGCTACCCACTCCAGTATTCTGGCCTGGAGAGTTCCATGGACTATATAGTCCATGGGATCACAAGGGGTTGGACATGACTGAGTGACTTTCACAAGAAGAGACAAGAATGGACTTGCTGTCTGCAAGCCAGGAAGAGCGCTCTCATCAGAAAACCACCACTTGACGCCTTGACTGTGGACACCTTCTCAGCCTCCAAAATCGAAAGAAAATATGTTTCTGTTGTTCAAGCTGCCTGGTTTGTGATATTTTTGTTCTGGCTGCCTGAGAAGACTAATATGGACCAATAGTGTGGGATCAAACTCAATTAGGTTGGAATTCTGATTCTTCCATTTTGCTGGTTGACCTTGAACAAGTTATTTCATTTTTCTGAACTTGATAAATAACACAGGATCAATGTATCTTATTGGTAGGTTTGTTGTTAGAGATGACATTTGACAGGATCAAATTGCCAACATCCCTTGGATCATAGAAAAAGCAAGGGAATTACATAAAAACATCTACTTCTGCTTCATTGACTATGATAAAGCCTTTGACTGTGTGGATCACAACAAACTGGAAAATTCTTCAAGAGATGGGAATACCAGACCACCTTATCAACCTCCTGAGAAACCTGTATGCAGGTCAAGAAGCAATGGTTAGAACTGGACATGAAACAACAGACTGATTCCAAATCGGGAAAGGAGTACACCAAGGCTGTATTTTGTAACCCTGCTTATTTAGCTTCCATGCAGAGTACATCATGCAAAATGCTGGGCCAGATGAAGGACAAACTGGAATCAAGATTGCTGGGAGAAATATCAATAACCTCAGATACACAAATGATACCACCCTAATGGCAGAAATTGAAGGGGAACTAAAGAGCCTCTTGATGAAGGTGAAAGAGGAGAGTGAAAAAGCTGGTTTAAATCTAAGCATTTAAGAAACTAAGATCATAGCATCTGGCTCCATCACTTCATGGCAAACAGATAAGGAAACAATGGAAACGGTGAGAGACTTTGTTTTCTTGGGCTTCAAAATCACTGCAGACAGTGACTAAAGCCATGAAATTAAAAGGCCCTTGCTCCTTGGAAGAAAAGCCTATTAAAAAGAACAGCATATTTAAAAGCAGAGACATCACTTTGCCGACAAAGGTCCGTAGAGTTTTTCCAATAGTCATGTATAGTTGTGAGAGTTGGACCATAAAGAAGGCTGGACACTAAAGGGTTGATGCTTTTGAACGTGATGTTGGAGAAGACTCTTGTGAGTCCCTTGGACAGCAAGGAGATCACACCAGTTAGTCCTAGAGGAAACCAGTCCTGAATATTCATTGGAAGGACTGATGCTGAAGTGGAAGCTCCAATACTTTAGCCACATGATGTGGAGAGCTGACTCATTGGAAAAGACCCTGATGGTGGGAAAGACTGAGGGCAGGAGGAGAAGGGGATGACAGAGGATGAGATGGTTGGATGGCATCACTGACTCAATGGACATGTTTGAGCAAACTCTGGGAGATAGTGAAAGACAGGGATACCTGGTGTGCTGCCGTCCAAGGGAGGGCAAAGAGTGAGACACGACTGAGTGACTGAACTGAACTGAACTGAACTGAGACGTTCAGTGGGGCTCCCCTCATGGCTCAGAGGTAAAGAACCCACCTGCCAATGCAGGAGACGAAGAGACAAAGGTTTGATCCCTAAGTTGGGAAGATCCTGGAGTTCGAATTGGTGACCACTTCAGTGTTCTTGCCTGATAAATTCCATGGACTGAGGAGCCTGGCAGGCTACAGTCCATGGGCTCACAAAAGAGTCAGACACGACTGAGTGGCTAAACGCACAGACAGATACTCAATGGCGTCTAATTCAGTTGTAGTATATAATCCAAGCCAATTTTCTCTCCTAAGAGCCAATCCTTGCCTAGTCACTGAATTATGAGACACTGAATATTTGGTAACTTGGAGGATAGGTGTTGTTGTAATTGACAGGGCAAAGGGAATGCTTTCCCAAATGCAATATGTATTTCTGTATTTATTATTTCTGTCTTAAGATATTGGCACAGAATTCTCTTGGGAAGAAAGCAGTTCATGCCACTATTAATGACCACACAGGTGGTCATTCCTGTTCTAAACTCCCCACTGAGGCTCTGAGGAGCTGGAAGCTTCCAAATAGAATCTCCTCCCTTAGACCTGGCCAAGAGAAATGCATCTTCACTCCAAGGGGTAAGCTTTTAAAAGAGCCTGAGTGTTTACTTAAAATGTGGTGAGCGCCTTCAATTCCAGCCACACATCACCAGTATTTAACTAAATGCTAACTGTTAATTCTAAGGTGAGTCTTTGTGGAGGTGTCAAAAATACTGAGAATCAGACACTTAAACGCTGCTCCAATATCTGGTTCTTGCCATTTTTGTGTGGATTGTGGGAGGCAGTGTGTGGAGAGGTCTTTGCCAAAGCTAACATTTTAAAGATAGTCTCAAAATTGCTTCTGCAAGTGTTGGAAAACTGTCACGCAACATTGCACAAATCTTTAGGTTTAGCACTTCTGCTGAGCCTGAGTCTTTGTGGCCTTGACATAGTCGCTGCTTTCCAAGCAAGGTGCATATTCTGATGCCCTCATTATCAATTTATCAGATGAGCATGTGGGAAGAGACCAGAAATTCCTCTGTGATTTTGTTAGCTTGGATTCCAAGGTGGCAAAGTGTGAAACTGGAGAATTTATGTCACCCTTTTAAACTGTAGAATAAATAATACTGACCATGCAACAGTTGGGACAACCCATGAGGAATCTAGCTTAAAATTGAAGGTAAACTTCATTTATTTTCTTCCTTGTACAACCTTTGCCCCTTGATTATCTTCTCCTCATTAGTCATGGAGACTTTTGTTCAGTGCTTAAATTATAGGCTCATCTACATTCCTGAAAGTCTGTATCAACCGTACATGTCTTCAGCTATTGGGTATTGGGAATTCCAGACTTCCTGTGTCACTGCCATGGCTGATGAACTTCATGGGCAGTTAAACTAGGGATGTGGAAAGTGGTTGGTACAAAAGTATCCCGAGGGGCCAAAAGCATTTATCAGGCACCTCTGTGAATCGCCTGTCTGTTCACTGAGAATGTGGCAAGTGCAGGGTTGTTTTCTTTTAGACTCGCTCGAGCAGAGTGCAAACTTGGTCTGACCCTACGCCTGGGATCCTGGCGCTGGTTCTGATCCTGAGAAAGCATGAAAGGTGCAATGCCGAAGAGGCACCAGCATTCCAGGTCCAGTGACAGAGCATCATTCAAGCATCCACAGGGGAAGGCTAGCCCAGGAGAGGACTTTGCTGAGATTGTACCTCTCTTCTTACCACATGAAGAGATTTACAAGAATTGATCATCTGAACAACTGGTACCAGAACTCTTCTCAAGGAGGAAAAAAAAAAATCACTGTGTTGTTTGGAAAACACCTTGAAGGCTTAGGGTAGGAAAAGACCCCCTGCGTTGTCAGAGATGAGAAGAGGAGGTTGAGAAAAGAGGAAGGAGAGACAGGTCAGGGGATGGAGCTGATGGGGCTGTGGGGCTGTGGGGCTGCAACTGGAGAGAGTTTTCATATGAACTTCAGTCTGAACGCTTGTCCATCTCTTTCTGGACTTCCCTGGTGGCTCAGGGGTAAAGAATCCCCTGAGCAGGAGGATTCAGGTTCTCCTGAATCCTCGCAGGAGACTCAGGTTCGACCCCTGGGTCGGGAAGATCCCCTGAAGGAGGAAATGGCAACCCACTCCGGTACGCTTGCCTAGGAAATCCCATGGACAGAGGAGCCTGGTGGGCTGCAGGCCACGGCGTCCCAAAGTCAGACACGACTGAGTGGCTGAGCACAAACAGCATCTCTCTCCGGCCACCAGTCTGCAGTAAAGCCAGTAACCCTAGCGTGTGTTCTGTGAGAGTTAGTTTTGTGAGAGAGCGTGCATGCCTATTTATGTACACTTGTGCTCATACGTGTATACTTCTCTGGGTGTGTCCATACACGCACACATGAATATCCATGCACACTGCTGCCCATGTGTGCACACGTTTGCTGTGTCTGGCTCTTCACCTGTGCTTGTGTGTTCCTGTGCTGGAGACCTTCCCCAGGGCTGGAGCCTGGAGGCCACAACCTCAGGAAACCATAGGGTGAGTGGAGAGGAACCCCTGTTGCCACAGCTGACATAGAACTGGGGCCCAAACTCAGGTCGCTGAGGTCTGGGGGCAGAGGGAACCTACCTCTTGCTCTTCAGTACCTAAGTCGTGTCTGACTCTTTGCCACCTCATGGACTGCAGCACACCGGGCTTCATTGTCCTTCATCATCTCCCAGAGTTTGCTCAAACTCTTGTCCATTGAGTCGATGACACCATCCAATGTTCCCTTCTCCTCCTGCCTTCAATCATTTCCCGCACCAGAGTCTTTTCCAATGAGTTGGCGCTTCACATCAGATTGCCAAAGTATTGGAGCTTCAGCATCAGTCCTTCAAGGAAGGTTCCTTCAAGGTTCGATCCCTGGGTCGGGAAGATCCCCTGAAGGAGGAAATGGCAACCCACTCCAGTACTCTTGCCTAGGAAATCCCACGGACAGAGGAGCCAGGCGAGCTGCAGTCCACAGCGTCCCAGTTTGTGAAAAGTTCCACTCTTTCAGCTGCTGCTGCTACTGCTAGGTCACGTCAGTTGTGTCCGACTCTGTGCAACCCCATAGACAGCAGCCCACCAGACTCCCCCATCCCTGGGATTCTCCAGGCAAGAACACTGGAACTCTTTCAGCAACTTTCAGTTATTCAACACAGTATTCTGATGACAGTCACCAAGTTACACATTCAGTCCTCAGACTTTCCTGATAGCTGAGTCTGTACTCCTTTACCAGCCTCTCCTGCTTCCCCGGCCCAGACCCTGACAGCCACCATCCCACTCTCTCTTCCTGTGACTCTGACTTTTCAACTTTTTAGATTCCACATTGGGTTATGACTTTAGCTGCAAGCATTTCTTGCCATGGTTATGCTTTGGCCTCAGCTGGGTTTCAATCAATCACGCTGTTACAAGGACCCTTGAGCGAAGGGCTGGGCTCACAAGGTATACCAGAATAGCTTTCTGTAGCAGACGCTGGAAGACTGGCCAACAACATCGGTTTCTTGGGGTGTGATATGCGTCACTCCATATTCTACACCCAATGAGTTCTCACCAGCTACATCTCAACACATGGAGTGTCTCCACCAAGGCTTCGCTGAGACCTTATACCCAAGCAAGATCCTGGGATGAAGGATGCTAAGTGCTTCTGACAGTTCCTGACAGCAGGTGCTGGTTACTGGAACATGAATGCATTTCAAGTGCTACTCTGTTGATGCTTATTCCTACCACACTGGAATCCCAAATTGGATTTTCTTGAAAACTATGAACTAAGATGACTCCAACATACTGGGTCTCAGTGGGGTTTGTCCTGGGGAGGAAGGCAGAGGTGTTCTTCTTCAGGGCTCTGGATGGAGCCACTCCATTTCAAGGAGCCTCCTCAATGCCTTCAGCCCCTGGAATTAGGGTATACCTGCTGAGCTGTCCCAAGGGGTGCAGGCTCAAGACAGGTACCCTCTGGCCAATGCAAGGAAATGCCTGGGTTTACATTTTCCTACAGTTTCTTCAGTTGAATGTATGGTTTTACCTTTCACTTTTTAGATCTTTAGTCCAGGAAGAGTCAAAGCTGATAATGAAGTTATCTTTACTTTCCAAAATAAGCCATGCCGTGTGAGGTAAGTTGCTTTGGTCGTGTCTGACTCTTTGCAACACTATGGACTACAGCCTTCCAGGATCCTCTGTCCATGGGATTCTCCAGGCAAGGCAAACCACTCCAGTATTCTTGTTTGGAGAATCCTGCACAGAAGAGCCTGGCAGGTTACATACAATCCATAGGATCACAAATAGTCAGATATGACTAAAGCAACTTAGCAGGCACGCAAGCACTGCGTGGCTTGTTTTGCAGAGTAAAGATAACTTCATTATCAGCTTTGACTCTTGCTGGGCTAAAGATCTAAAAAGTGAAAGGCAAAACCATAAATTCAGTTGAGGAAGATGTAGGAAGATGTCTATGGCCTTACAGAGGGAAAAGGATTAGTAAGCCAAAATTTAAAAGCTCACATTCCAGGCAAAAAAAAAAAAAAAGCCAATAAAACCTTATTGCCCCTTAGGATCCCATGGACAAGGTTAGAGAAAGATGACAGATTGGTGGAGTCAGGTTATAGAGAGATATGTCCACAAATGAAACCAATAAAGAATACGCAAGAAACACCTACAAACCAGTAAGACAGAAATGGCATTCTAAGGGATAATGCCGTTAGCAGCAACATGATGGACCTGAAGATTCTCATACTAAAAGAAGTAACTCAGAAAGAGAAAGACAAACACCATCAAATGAATTTATTTATGAAACAGCTTACAGACATAGAAAACAAACTATGGTCAAAAAGAGGGAAAGGGAGTGGGGAATAAATTAGCTGTTAGAAATTAACATAGTCATACTTAGTTCAGTTCAGTTCAGCCGCTCAGTCATGTCCGACTCTTTGCGACCCCATGAATCGCAGCATGCCAGGCCTCCCTGTCCATCACCATCTCCCAGAGTTCACTCAGACTCACATCCATCAAGTCCGTGATGCCATCCAGCCATCTCATCCTCGGTCATCCCCTTCTCCTCCTGCCCCCAATCCCTCCCAGCATCAGAGTCTTTTCCAATGAGTCAACTCTTCACATGAGGTGGCCAAAGTACTGGAGTTTCAGCTTTAGCATCATTCCTTCCAAAGAAATCCCAGGGTTGATCTCCTTCAGAATGGACTGGTTGGATCTCCTTGCAGTCCAAGGGACTCTCAAGAGTCTTNCCTTCCAAAGAAATCCCAGGGCTCATCTCCTTCAGAATGGACTGGTTGGATCTCCTTGCAGTCCAAGGGACTCTCAAGAGTCTTCTCCAACACCACACTTCAAAAGCATCAATTCTTCGGTGCTCAGCCTTCTTCACAGTCCAACTCTCATATCCATACATGACCCCAGGAAAAATCATAGCCTTGACTAGACGGACCTTAGTCGGCAAAGTAATGTCTCTGCTTTTGAATATGTTATCTAGGTTGGTCATAACTTTTCTTCCAAGGAGTAAGCGTCTTTTAATTTCATGGCTGCAGTCACCATCTTCAGTGATTTTGGAGCCCCAAAAAATAAAGTCTGACACTATTTCCACTGTTTCCCCATCTATTTCCCATGAAGCGATGGGACCGGATGCCATGATCTTGGTTTTCTGAATGTTGAGCTTTAAGCCAACTTTTTCGCTCTCCTCTTTCACTTTCATCAAGAGGCTTTTTAGTTCCTCTCCACTTTCTGCCATAAGGGTGGTGTCATCTGCATATCTGAGGTTATTGAGATTTCTCCCAGCAATCTTGATTCCAGCTTGTGTTTCTTCCAGTCCAGTGTTTCTCATGACGTACTCTGCATAGAAGTTAAATAAGCAGGGTGACACTATACAGCCTTGACATACTCCTTTTCCTACTTGGAACCAGTCTACTGTTCCATGTCCAGTTCTAACTGTTGCTTCCTGACCTGCATACAGATTTCTCAAGAGGCAGGTCAGGTGGTCTGGTATTCCCATCTCTTTCAGAATTTTCCACAGTTTCTTGTGAATCACACAGTCAAAGGCTTTGGCATAGTCAATAAAGCAGAAAACAATGTTTTTCTGGAACTCTCTTGCTTTTTCCATGATCTAGCAGATGTTGGCAATTTGATCTCTGGTTCCTCTGCCTTTTCTAAAACCAGCTTGAACATCAGGGAGTTCACGGTTCATGAATTGCTGAAGCCTGGCTTGGAGGATTTTGAGCATTACTTTACTAGCATGTGAGATGAGTGCAGTTGTGTGGTAGTTTGAACATTCTTTGGCATTGCCTTTCTTTGGAATTGGAATGAAAACTGACCTTTTCCAGTCCTGCAGCCACTGCTGAGTTCCAGCTCCTTATAAAGCAACCTGAACAGGATGGGTGTACATGGTTAGAGAAGACTTGGAAAGTGCAAAAGGTTTGAGGAGCCAAAGTAGAAGGAGGAATCACACATGACCAGATTATAAAACTAGAAGATCGTAGCAAGAGTGTTACCTTTGTTATAAATAAGCAACTTAAGAAAAGGAGACATTTTGAAGTGAAGGTGAGGAATTATATCTTGCAACAGTACATACAAATACTGTAGGTTGTATTAGAGAATAAGCGACATATATATAGACAGTGGGAGACCGGGGTTTGGGTGAAAAATCAATTGTGGAGGTACAGACTTAGAGGTTACCCACATGCATGTGATAGCAAAAGCCATGAAAATCAATGGACTACCTATGTTAGCACTGGAAAAAAGCAGAGAAACAAGAATCATATGTGTGTTCTCTCTTCCTCTTTTTTCCAAAAGTTAACTTGGAAACTATGAAATTTTTCATAGTTTTAACTATGAAAATATTACCCCTTCTTTGTATCCCTGGATATGATCCAGTGTCTTCTAGTTTATAGTTTATGGAAACTTGAATAGAATTTGTATCCTACTATTGTGTGAAAATTGTGTAAATCTTAATTATGTTGAATTGGTTCATAATACTTTTCAGGACTACTATATCCTACTACTTTTCTGCATATTCATTCTATTAATTTTTGAGAAATTGATATTGAAACTCCAACTAAAAAGCTTAATTTATCTACTTAAAAAGTCATTGTAATATATAGTGGAATTATATGAACTTTGTTTTGTATTTTCCAAGTCTCCTCTAGATGTTATCATACTTTTGTAATTTAAAAACTAAAAAAGAGAGAGAAAAAAACAGTATTAAAGTAAAAAAAAAAAAAAAGAAAACACACAAAAGTCAACTGTTTTCCAAAGGACAAAATCAATGGGTTATTGATGAGAGAACAGGGACAGTTTAGTGGCACTTTGGAATGCAAGGCAGAGGGCTGATTTAGGGGAAAGGAGGTCAGTTCTGCAGAAAACCCCTCATGAAGGGGATGGCTGACAGCATTTGGTTGACTTCCCCCATTAAACATTAAAACTTTGGGAATGGTGATACATTGGCTTAAATTCACCCTATGGTATAAATCATCAATATGAAAGTGATTCCCAATGGAAGGGTTTACTAGGAGGATAGAAATATTAAAGCAGGGGGGAAATTTAAGTTAAAGAGTTCAGAGCAGGCATTCCTTAGGCTTGGACTGCTCCCAAGGCAGCCCTAAGACAAGCATCTGAGTACAAGCAGCTTAATTGGGAGGCAGTTCTAGAAAGAACCAGGAGAGGAGTGGACAGTAGGCCAGAGAAGAGAAGAAAGGCCGTGCGGGGTGAATTCATGAGCACCGTCTCGCTGGGAGCAACCCGTGCTCCCAGGGCTGCTAGGAAGCAACAAGGAGATATAAAGAACAGGTTTGGGCTTATCCCACTTGAGGGGTGAGTGGCTGGAGTACTTATCCCCTGAGTCTAGGCTTTTGGTGGAGAGTTTAACTCCTCAGTACTTCTGGTTGTCCAGTGCCTACAGTCAGAAACAGCCATCTGGAGAGAGAGAGAGAGAGAGAGAGAGCGCACATGGCCCACAGGAAGCATATGGTGGCCCCCCGCCCAGGGACTTGAGAGTCAAGGCCTGGAGCCAGACTGTCTGCATGCAAATCTGGTTGAATGTGCTGCTTTTGGAAGCAACTCTGGGCAGTGCTATTGAAAGGGCTCTGACTATTCCAGTTCCACTTGCTTCAAGTTTCCTAAGAGGGACCTCGAAAATCTAAAAAAAATCCAACCAATCTGTTGGGCGTCTAATAGAATTATTACCAACCATGTGTTGGTCACTCACTAGTGCTAGCCTTTCTATACGGGTCAGGACAGGGTTTTCTGTCCCTTGCCCCACAATCTGCTCTGTCCTCCTCATCCTCCCTGGGTTGGGGGAGGGCGGATCTTTGTTACCCTGGAGTTCACAGGTTAGTTAGCATAACTCCTGCAAGTTCTTCTATTAAGACCATTAATAGAAAATGTTGTACTCTACTCCAAAATCCTGTGGCTCCACAGGTACTTTTTAAAGATAAAGCCAAGAACGGTTGCCATCACTTAGCGAACACTGCAATGTTACTATCAGGCAATGACAAATTCACATTGAATCCAGGAGATGCTGTACCACATGGCGTTTCTTTTCCTATCATGCAGGTCCGTGAATCCTTTACCTTCCTCCTCCCTCGTACCCCTCCACCATCAGTCTTCTACCTTTCTGTTTTCATGATTCTGGCTCAGTTCTGGTGGCACTTAGCAAAGGTGGCTATATTTCTTCTCCTGAACATCTAGTTCCTTTTGGGACCCTCTCCTTATGACCCACATTCTTGAGATTCTAGGGAAATAATAACTCTTTGGCTTTATTAACTAAAGTGAATGGCAGCATACTTCATTTGATTCTTTAAACCTTGCCCGCACCTTTATAGAGGCACCCTTTATTAGCCTGTCCTCAAGTTACTTAATTCTCTTGCTTCCTGCAGAACTCCAACTGGTAGAGGCCCTAAAGACACTGTGGGCAATTCAGTGACAAGAGTCTGCCTTATACTTCTGAGTCTGTCCCTGCTAAGATACAAGCACAAGCTAAAACTCTGAATTTCAGAGTAGATCCCATCAAAGAAGAATGACTGTGCTTGGAGAATATTGTGACTTCAGTCCTTTTTCTCAACACATATTGAGAGCCTCCTATGTGCCAGGCACTGTTCTAAGTGCAAGGAGCATAGTGCAGGAAAACAAAGTTGCTGTCGCATGAAGTTCTATTCTAATGGAAGGAGTGAGTGTACACACACACACACACACACACATGAAAAAGGCAAGTGCAAATAATGAAAATTAACATTTTTAAAGTACTGAAGATGGAGGAGTACAATTGGGGGTTAGATAGCTAACAAATACATTTAAGAATTAATATCTAGGCTGATTGGGCATGTTCCTTAGCATAATCAGGACAGCCACTTGACAGCTCTTAAAATTACTGAGAGTAATTTTGAGGGAGACTGTAGCAATGCATGGGCAGGAAGGAACAATGACTCACTGAATTCTTGATATTAATGTTAAAGGGACTTATAACCCAACTCTCCAAAGTTAATTTACACACCGCTTCATCCTCATCATGTGATGTTTCTAGTAGTTCAAGAAAAACTTATTAACTGAACTATTGCTACAATTCTTTCTACTCTTAGGAAGGTTGTGACCCTCGTCAAAATGGTGTGAATAAGCTATTACTTGCTTTCTGCAAACAGAACGGAAATTACTCTGGGCCCTGGGTGTGTGAGGTTTTTCTTAGAATGGAATGGTGAGAGTGAGTACTAATGTGCTAATCAACCACTGTTTGCTGGAAAGGCTTTTTGTCAATGAGCTCTGAGAGAAGCAGAATATAGTCACGGGAAGTTCCAAGATGGGGTCTACTTTACGGGAATTGGAGTCAAATCCAAACATTTTGTGGTTCCGCAGGGTAAACTTCTACTCAAACCTTTGGACATCTATCCATCACTGGTCCCGCCTGGAGCCACTATGCCTTTCACATGAAATTCACTGCGAGCTACTAATTATTGTCTTCACAAAAACCACAGTGCAGGCAGTAGCTGAATTCCAAAAATGTGTTTTCTGCTCTCAAGGAATAATAGTGATGAGAGAAAACTTGTAGATGGCTGGTGTCCTTATCCATGGGTGTTTCCCCAAACATGAGCTTAATTCCAAGACTCTTTCTTCTTTCTCTTAATCCCATAGCTACGAGTTTCTCTCATTCCTCATAGCTATTACTGCTTCCCCGAATAGCATTTTGATTGTAACTATGCAGGAGATTGGTTTCTAGAGCAAGCTAGCTTCAGGCCTTTGAGAGGTTATCTCAGTTGACTCTGATAATTTATGGATGAAACCATTTGTCATGATCTTTGTCAAAGTGTTAAAACAGTTATGCATGTCTAATATGTTTGACTTCTAAGGAACATGTTATTTGCCTAATATAATAATGGAAGCTTGGTATCATAAGGACTTTTCAGCTAAATAATATGTGAAAGACAGTTGTTCTCAGACTTTTGGTCTCACCACTTCACACTCCTAAAATTATTAAGACTCCCAAAGTGCTTTTGCTTATCTGGGTAATAATATCTGTTGATAATTATTATGTCAGAAATTAAAACAGAATTTTTTGTTTTAATTTACTTAAAAACAGCAGTGAAACCTTATCCTTTTATATAAAAATCACATTTTTATGAACAACAAATATATTTTCCAAAACTAAAAAAAAATTAGTGATAATGTGGCATCATTTAATGGTTTTGGAATCTCTTTAATTCCATATCTGGCTTCATAGAAGATAGCTGGGTTCTGTTTCTGTTTTCAGCCTGTTGTCATACATATGTTGTGTAGCTGCTGGAAAGCTCTTCTGTATACTTGTGAGAGAACAAGAAGGAAGACAAATAATGCTTGACCATTTTGATAGAAATGATTTTGATCTAGTCTCTGGGAATCTCTGAGCTCCTGGAAGACACTTTGAGAACTGTTGTCAGAAGGGAAAGGTGCCATTCTTTGCCAGTTGATGAAACAGGAGCAGCTTGAGGAAGGAGTGTAGTGCACAGGATCTCAAGACGAGCTCACTACTAATCCCAAGAAAGTGACAGGAGATTTGAGGAGTGGCAGGAAAAATTGGGTTCACTTATGCTTCAACATTGAATCCTTTGGATCTACAAAGACAGATTTCAAATACTGGAGCTTGGTGGGAACTTAAGATCACATGAAAAAAATTTCATTGTAAAGAAATGAAATATGTTGACACAATGACTAGATATTGGCAAAGTCCAGCCAACAGCTGGGGTGTAGCCTGAGCACAAAATGATGGGTACTCAGAAGTAACAGGAGGCATGGAGGGTGCCCCATCCCCCATTCCCCACATGACTTCCCTTTTTGTTTATTGCTGAATTGTTCTCTCTCCAATCGCACTGGGCTCCATCCAGTGAATATATGTTCTGCTAGCCACTTAACAAACTCAAGCTGTGGTTTTGGGCTGATAAATAATTATGTTAATTAACAGGTTGGAGGAAAAATATGATGTTATTCCTGTGGAATGCTCTGAGAAGCTGGAAACACTTAACTGCAAAAACTACATGTGGTGAAGTAACCAATAATTTGCTTAAAAAACCCACATCTGGTTTGCTGGCTCAAAGCAGGGGTTAATAGTCGTTCGAGGGCAGCCAGTGGTGAAGAGGGGTCCCAGGATAAACAGCCAAACCTTCACGGCAGGAAATATGCTTGTTCTGAAGCAAAAGCATTTATGTTGGCTTCTAACCAAGATGAAAAGTGAAAGGAATTGCTTGGTTTGCCTCTTGCTTTCTTCTCTTTACAACATACAGCTCAAGAATGTCTTTCTCATATTTGTACACTTGAAAGTGGGAAAGAGTTAGGAAATAGTCAAGTGAGAAAAAAAGTATATATATACATATATGTGCATATATATATATATTCTCCAAATTCCTAAAAGGATGCAACAAAGACATCACAGCACTGAAGAATAGAAAAGTGAGTTTGAATCATATGCATCATTATTATCATAATAGATATATTGATTTGATAAATATTTACTGAACATCTTCCTTGCACAAGGCACAAATATGAGTGTTATAACTAATACACAGGTAATATGTAGTCCTAGATCTCAAGGGGGGGAAGAGCTTAGTAGAGAGACTAAAACAAATATACAATATATGCATAAAACAAATCCCAGTGTGATAAGAGTCATTAAAGAGAGAGAAATAAAGTGTTTTAAGAAGTTCAGAAGGAGGACACCTCATCTAAGTTTGGACGAGTCTGTGAAGCTTTCCTGTCAACAGTGGTATTTCAGCTGAGGTATAAAAGACAATGAGGATTCCTGCCAATGGAAATAAAGACAGAATGGTATTTGGAGGGAGAGTATTAGCATACCCATAGTACCTACAGATGGAGGTAGAAAATTAGGAGACAGTAAGTAAACTTGTTTGACTAGAATGCAGGAAAGATGCAAAGAGTTTGGGGAAGTTAAGCAGAGAAAAGCCAAAACTGGAGGCTTTTGGAATTGGAATACTGATCAGGCATAGCACTGTGTATGATAAAGTGGAATCGAGCAAATCTGAGGACCAAGATGGGGCTCAGGAAGATAGTCTTGTGATGAAATCATTACAGAGGTGCTATGGTTGACCACCATAGATATGTATGTGACGTGATGACTGATGGGATATGAATGCCAAGATAGCTGGACAGTTGAAAGTATTTTCCTAGGCTCCATCTGCAGAGACTAAGGGAAAGTGCTTAAATTTCTGAGTTGCCAAGTAGACATTCTAGCCAGTGGTCAAAAGTTGGATATGGAATCCAGACAAAACTATAATTCAAAAAGACACATGTACCCTTATGTTCATAGCAACACTATTCACTGCAGCCAAGACATGAAAACAACCTAAATGTTCATCAACAGATAAATGGATTAAAAAGATGTGGTACATGTGGATGATGGACTACTACTCGGCCACAAAATAAGAAGGAAATAATGCCACTTGCAACAACATGGACAGACCTAGAGACTGTCACATTAAGTGAAGTAAGTCAGAAGGAGAAAAACAAATACCTTACGATATCACTTATATGTGGAATCTAAAATATGAAATGAAAGAACTTATCTGTGAAACAAAAACAGACTCACAGACATAGAGAACAGACTTGTGGTTGCTAAGGAGAGGATGGGGTGGGGGAGGGGTGGGGTGAAAGTTTGGGACTAGCAGATGCAAACTAGTATATATAGGATGAATAAACAACAAGGTCCTACTGTATAGCACAGGGAACTATTGTCAACATCTTGTGATAAAACATAAAGGAAAAGAATATAAAAAAGGTTGCATTTATACATATAATTGAATCACTTTGTTGTACAGCAGAAATTAACACCGTATTGTAAATCAACTATACTTCAATAAGCATTCTTTTTTCATTAGGATATAAAGGCCAAAACCATGAAGGGAGGGAGTACATTTAGAGGTCAAGATAAGAAAGAGCAGTCATTACCAGGAAAGAATGAGAAGCAGTGACCTTGGGTCCACTGTTACCTTCTTCCAGTTCCCCCCACAATACATGTCAATCTGAGCTACCCAGATTTGACTCTGGCACTGCCCACGATGTGTCTGCTAATGGTATTCCAGTGGCTTCCCATCACTCTTAGGATAGTACCAAATCTCAACGGCCTACACATCCCCACAAGTGCTGGTCCTCTCCTGCCTCTGAAGCATCGCCTTCTTCTGCCCTCTGCACTTCAGCCCCTGTGGCCTTCTTTCCATCCCTGAGCCAGCTAGGCTCCTTCCATCCTCAGGGCCTTGACTGTACCTGAGAACATTTTCTTTCATCCTTTTGCCTAGTTACCCTCTATACATCATATACAATTCAGTGGTCACTCCACAGGACGACTTTATACTTCTCAAACTTATGACCCTTTATACTTTATAATACCTTTTGACCCATTATACTTCTCTGACCAGATGGATCAAATCCTCCTACTAAATCCTCTCTTAGCACCTTCAGTTCAATTCAGTTCAGTTCAGTCGCTCAGTCGTGTCTGACTCTTTGTGACCCCATGAATCGCAGCACGCCAGGCCTCCCTGTTCATCACCATCTCCCGGAGTTCACTCAGACTCACGTTCATCGAGTCAGTGATGCCATCCAGCCATCTCATCCTCGGTCGTCCCCTTCTCCTCCTGCCCCCAATCCTTGCCAGCATCAGAGTCTTTTCCAATGAGTCAACTCTTCGCATGAGGTGGCCAGAGTACTGGAGTTTCAGCTTTAGCATCATTCCTTCCAAAGAACTCCCATGGCTGATCTCCTTCAGAATGGACTGGTTGGATCTCCTTGCAGTCCAAGGGACTCTCAAGAGTCTTCTCCAACACCACAGTTTAAAAGCATCAATCCTTCGG
>SJYT01032819.1:106427-157863 GCA_006410635.1 Cephalophus harveyi
CACTGATTTGAAATGCCAAATCAGGAATGGCCTTTAGAAAATAGTATCAGAAAAGAAATGGGGACAGGAATCAGACTATGAGTATCTTTAAGCATGGTGGATCAAGGAAAGCTTTGGGGGTGAGGCAAGATGTAGCAAGATGATTAGAAAAAGTCTTGCAGTTTGTCCAGATTGAGGCTAAGAAAAATTATTTGGAAATTGAGATTATAAGGAATTTAGGGTAGAATCCTCCCTGGGACAAATAAAAAGTCAAAGCAAAACCATGCTTCATAAACAAGGAAACTGGAACTCTATTCCAACACAATACATGAAAAATGAAAATGGCAAAATTATAGTAATTAAAAGAGTGACTTAAAAAAGAAAATTCCCTGTTGGTTCAGTGGTTAGGATTCCAGGCTTTCACTGGCGGGGGCCACATTGTTCAATCTTTCACCATGGAACTAGGGTTCTACAAGCCATGTAGCCAGGATGAAAGAGAGAGAAAGAGAAGTTATAATTAGAGGTACCGTATTCACTCATCAAGCTGGAGCTTTTTAAAAAAATAGTGATGCTTGATGTTATATTATTATTACCTTCTGGATATTTAATGGCCAAACAAGCCTTGCAGAGTATAAGGACCACCATCCAGAGAGGTTAATAGTCTTCATGGTGGTGGATGAACATGATGAGTGTTCCAAAGGAGGAAAATAATATCAATTCTCTCTTATTTGACAGGTGCTTCTGAGGAAATGAGTGTGAAAAACCATCTGCTCTGCAGAACGCTGATACAGAATGTGGGAGGAGAATGGATGACATGCTTTCTGGGTGGCAAAAAGGCTGCTTCATTTTAAAAGTACGAGAAACATATAAAGGTATGTGGTCTGTACAAATAGTAGTCCCAGATGCCAGATAAAAATAAACCAGTGGAAACTTCTAATTCAAAAAATTAAATTAGAATAGTTACAATTCACTGATAGAACCTTTTGATATTCCAATCAAACTACCTGTAAGGATATAGACAAAGAAAGAAGAACCATCTCACATTAAAATTGATTCAATTTCAATTCAGTTCAGTCGCTCGGTCATGTCCAACTCTTTGTGACCCCATGAACCACAGCACGCCAGGCCTCCCTGTCCATCACCAACTCCTGGTGTCCACCCAAACCCATGTCCATAGAGACAATGATGCCATCCAGCCATCTCATCCTCTGTCGTCCCCTTCTCCTCCTGCCCTCAATCTTTCCCAGCATCAGGGGCTTTTCCAATGAGTCAGCTCTTCCCATCAGGTGGCCAAAGTATTGACGTTTCAGCGTCAACATCAGTCCTTCCAATGAACACCCAGGACTGATCTCCTTTAGGATGGACTGGTTGGATATCCTTGCAGTCCAAGGGTCTCTCAAGAGTCTTCTCCAACACCACAGTTCAAAAGGATCAATTCTTCGGCCCTCAGCTTTCTTTATAGTCCAACTTTCACATCCATACATCACCACTGGAAAAACCATAGCCTTGACTAGACGGACCTTTGTTGGCAAAGGAATGTCTCTGCTTTTTAATATGCTATCTACATTGGTCATAACTTTCCTTAAAACTGATATTAGAGGCCAACCTACTGTTGGGATTAGAGATTTCCACTACTTTAACTCCACATTGTGGGCTAATGTGTGACTCTTGACCACCTGAAACTCACTACCCTGTCACCTGAAAGGACAGCCCAAGGCTCAGTGTGTCCCCTCTGTCACCCTTCAGCTGAAAGATGAGAGGGTCAAGCAATTTGAAAATGCTCTATTACGGGAGTATCATTTTTTTAAGATCTGCCTTTGTCATCAATAAAAGTGCAATGGCTACCCCCAAAGCAGGCTATCAGAAAGGCAGCTGCAATACAGTGCATCCAGGGAGCTGCAGGCCTACTAAGTAAAATACTATGGGAATAGGCTAGCAGCAGGGCTTGCCTTTGTTCATTGTGTATGTGGGTGTTTCCACTCTTCAGAAGAGCAGACAGAGGGAGGAAAACAAGAACCGTCCTCAGTCCAGCAGAATTTATTAGATGGAGCCTACAGGTGAGAGATATTCTCCTAACCTACTAGGGGACAAAGAACAGAGACTGTGCAAGTCAGCACCTCCACCTCCAGCCCAGATAGTCTTCTCTTCACCCTGAGGTAGGGAAGTAGGCCAAACAGAGAGAAGCAAAATGCTACAAAGCAAGAAACTGGAAATCTCTTAAATCACTTTGGAGAAACAAGTCTTATCCAACCAATGAATAGAATACCATTTTTGCTTATAAAATTGGCAATAATTTTAATGAAACATTTAAAGGTAATGAGGTTTATAGAAGAGTCCATGAAAAAGACATTCTCATATACCATCAATGGAAATGTAAATTGTCAGTAACTTTCAGGAAATGATCCAGGTTTACCTACTTTCATCATTGCAGGCTTTTTAAAAAATATTTTTTTATTTTTAATTGGAGGATAATTGATTAACAATGTTATGTTGGTCTCTGTCATACAACATCATGAATCAGCCATAAGTATACATATATCTCCTCCCTCTTAAGCCTCCTCCCACCCACCCCCATCCCACCCTTCTAGGTCATCACAGAGCATCAGGTTGAGCTCCCTATGTTAAACAGGAAGTTTCCACTAGCTGTCTGTTTTACATATGGCAATATCTATATCTCAGTGCTACTCTCTCAGGTCATCCCCCTGACCCTCTCCTTCCCTCACAGGGCCCACATGTCTGTTCTCTACTTCTCCATCTCTATTCTGACCTGACGGAGAAGGCAATAGCAAGCCACTCCAGTACTCTTGCCTAGAAAATCCCATGGATGGAGGAGCCTGGTAGGCTGCAGCCCATGGGGTCGCTAGAAGTCGGATGCGACTGAGCTACTTCACTTTCACTTTTTGCTTTCACACAATGGAGAAGGAAATGGCAACCCACTCCAGTGTTCTTGCCTGGAGAATCCCAGGGACGGGGGAGCCTGTTGGGCTCCTGTCTATGGGGTCGCACAGAGTCGGACACGACTGAAGCGACTTAGCAGCAGCAGCAGCAAAGAAATCCCAGGGCTGATCTCCTTCAGAATGGACTGGTTGGATCTCCTTGCAGGCCAAGGGACTCTCAAGAGTCTTCTCCAACACCACACCTCAAAAGCATCAATTCTATCTATATCTCAGTGCTACTCTCTCAGGTCATCCCCCTGACCCTCTCCTTCCCTCACAGGGCCCACATGTCTGTTCTCTACTTCTCCATCTCTATTCTGACCTGAAGATAGGTTTATCATTTGGTACCATTTTTCTAGATTCCATATATATGCATTCATATACAATATTTGTTTTTCTCTTTCTGACTTACTTCACTCTATATAGCAAGCTCTAGGTTCATCCACCTCAGTTCAGCTGACTCAAATTTGTTCCTTTTTATGGCTAATATTCCACTGAATATATATACCACAACTGTTTTATCCATTCATCTGTTATATCATTAAGGTCTTGCTTAAACAACCTTATAGCCTAAAATAGAAGAATATTTAAATATTTTTATAAACATAGGTGTATAATACTCTTCCATAAGAATGTGGAGTTATATAATGACATGGGGAAATGTCTATGACATAACTGAAAACTTTAAAAAAAATAAAAAAAATAAATTGTTACATATTTAATATTACAAAGTATTTACAATATGACCCCAAATTTTAAAACTACACCAAAAGTATTAAAGATCAAGATGGTAGAGCAGGAGGACACTGGGCTCGCCTCCCCTCACCAGCACAAGACTACAGCTACATATAGAAAAGATCAATGAAACCAAGAGCCTTTTTTTTTTTTCTTTAAGATTACAAAATTGATAAAACTTTAGTCAGGCTCATTGAGGAAAAAAGGAGAGAGGGCCAAAATAAAATAAGAAATGAAAGAGAAATTGCAACCAATATCACACATTACACCACAACCATTAGGGAATACTACAAACAGTTGTATGTCAACAAATTAGACAACCTAGAAGAAATGATAAGTTCCTATAAATATATATCTTCCAAGACTGAAGAGAAAGAATAGATAATCTAAACAGATTAATTACTAAGACTAAAATTAAATCAGTAATCAAAATATTGTCAACAAATAGAAGTCCAGGACCAAACAGCTTCTCAGGGGAATTCTATCAAACATAAAGAAGAGTTAATACCTTTCTCAAACTATTCTGGAAAACTGAAGAAGAAATACTTGCAAATTCATTCTGAGGCCACCATTACCTTGACACCAGGGTAATCAGATTTACCAAATAAATCAGTGACACTACAAAAAAAGAAAATACATCTGTATGTCTTGAGACACATGTACCCCAATGTTCATTGCAGCACTGTTTATAATAGCCAGGACATGGAAACAACCTAGATGTCCATCAGCAGATGAATGGATAAGAAAGCTGTGGTACATATACACAATGGAGTATTACTCAGCCATTAAAAAGAATTCATTTGAATCAGTTCTAATGAGATGGATGAAACTGTAACCTATTATACAGAGTGAAGTAAGCCAGAAAGAAAAACACCAATACAGTATACTAACACATATATATGGAATTTAGAAAGATGGCAATGATGACCCTGTATGCGAGACAGCAAAAGAGACACAGATGTATAGAACAGACTTTTGGAGTCTATGGGAGAGGGAGAGGGTGGGATGCTTTGGGAGAATGGCATTGAAGCATGTATACTATCATGTAAGAATGAAGCACCAGCCTATGTTCGATATAGGATACAGGATGCTTGGGGCTGGTGCACGGGGATGATCCAGAGAGAGGATATGGGGTGGGATATGGGAGGGGGATTCAGGATTGGGAGCTTATATACACCCGTGGTGAATCTATGTCAATGTATGGCAAAACCAATACGGTATTGTAAAGTAAAATAAAGTAAAAATTTTTTAAAAAATAAATAAATAAAAATAGGCAGAGAAAAAAAAAAAAAAAAGAAAATGCACACCATTACCTCTGATGTATATAGATGCAAAAATCCTCAACAAAATATTAAACTGAATTCAACAATTTGTAAAAATGATACACCATGATCAAGTTGGATTTTTCCAGATATATAAGTTCATGCCTTCCATGTGGTGCTGGAGAAGACTCTTGAGAGTCCCTTGGGCAGCAAGGAGATCCAACCAGTCAATCCTAAAGGACGTCAACCTTGAATATTTACTAGAAGGACTGATGCTAAAACTGAAGCTCCAATTCTTTGGCCCCCTGATGAGAAGAGCTGACTAATTAGAAAAGACGCTGATGCTGGGAAAGATTGAAGGCAGGAGGAAAAGGGGACAACAGAGGATGAGATGGTTGGATGGTGTCACTGACGCAACGAACATGAGTTTGAGAAAACTCCGGGAGATGGTGAAGGACAAGGAAACCTGGCATGCTGCAGTCCATGAGGTCACAAAGAGTCAGACACGACTGAGTGACTGAACAACTACTACAAGTGTAAGTTCTGTGTATGTGGCTCAATATTGATTAATTAATCAATGTGATATGCCACATTGACCACACAAATGATAAAAATCACAATCATTTCCATAGACCAGAAAAAACATTTGACAAAAATGTAACACCCATTTATGATAAAAAGTTTTCAACAGAGTTGAAAACATAATGAAGGCCATTTATGACAAACCCACAGGTAACATCATACTTGTTGGTGAAAAACTGAAAACTGTCCTTCAAAAATCAGGAACAGGGCAAGAAATAAAAATGCAACTACTTGCAAATGATAAAACCCTGAAGTCTTCACCAAAGATCTATTAGAATTAATAAATGAATTCAGTAAAGTTGCAGGACACAGGATTAATATACAAACATCTGTTGTTTTTCTATACTCTAATAATGAACTATCAGACAGAGAAGTAAGAAAACAATTCCACCTACAATTGCATCAGAAAGAATAAAGCGTCTAGGAGTACACTTAACCAAGGAGGTAAAAGACCCATATGCTGAAAACTGTAAGACATTTATTGATGAAGGAAATTGAAGAGGATACAAATAATGGACAGATATTCCATGTTCGTGGATTGGAAGAATTAATGTTGTAGAAATGTCCATACTACCCAAAGAAATCTATAGATTCAATGCAATCCCTATCAAAATACCCATGACATTTTTCACAGAACTAGAAAAAATAATCCTAAAATCTACATGAAATCATGTGTGTGTGCTGTGCTAAGTTGCTTCAGTTGTGTCTGACTCTTCACAACCTTATGGACTGTAGCCCACCAGGCTCCTCTGTACATGGATTCTCCAGGCAAAGGTACTGGAGTGGGTAGCCGTGCTCTCCTCCAAGGGATCTTCCCAACCCAGGGATTGATACCACGTCTCTTACATCTCCCACATTGGCAGGCAGATTCTTTACCACTAAAACCACCTGGGAAGCCCTAAAAAAGACCCCAAATAGCCAAAGAAATCTTGAGAAAGAATAAAACTAAAGGTATCATGCTCCTTGACTTCAAACTATATACTGCAAAGCCATAGTAATCAAAACAGTATGGTACTGATGCAGAAACAAACACATAGATCAGTGGAACAGAAGAGAGCCCAAAATTAAGACCACATGCATTCAGTCAATTAATCTCCAACAAAGAAGGCAAGGATATATAATGTAGGAAAGATAGTTTTTTTAATAAATGGTATTGAGAAAACTGAAGAGCTACATGTAAAAGATTAGAATATTTTCTCAAACCACATACAAAAATAAAAAGGATTAAAGACCTAAATGTAAGACTGGAAGCCATAAAACTCCTGGAATAAAATAAAGGCAGTGCACTCCCTAAGATAAGCCTTAGCATTACTTTTTTTTGGAGCTGTCTCCTCAGACAAGGGAAATAAGAGTAAAATAACACATGAGGCTTAATTAAACTTAAAAAGCTTTTGTACAGTGAAGGAAACCATCAACAAAATTAAAGGGCAACATACTAAATGGGAGGAGATATCTGTAAATAATATATATGATAAGAATATAATATCCAAATATATAAAGAGTTCACACAACTCACTATTTTTTAAAAAATTAATTAAAAGCAGGCAGAAGACCTGAACAGATATTTTACCAAAGAGGACATACAGATGGCCAACAGGCACATGAAAGGATGCTCAATGTCAATAATCATAGGGGAAACAGATCAAAACACAAAGATATATTATCACACACATGTCAAAATGGCTATCATCTAAAAGACAACAAATAATAAATGTTGGTGAGGATGTGGAAACCATGGTACTCTATGGGAATGTATTAATAAAACTGGTACAGCCGCTACTTGCACAGTATGGAAGTTTCTCAAAAGTCAGTAGCTACCATATGTTCTATTAATTTCTCTCTGGGTATATATCCAAAGAAAATGGACACATTAATTCAAAAGGCTATATGAACCCAAATATTCATAGCAGCATTATTTACAATAGCCAAGATATGGAAACAACTTAAGTGTCCATTGGCAGATGAATAAATAAAGAAGATGTGGTATGGAATAGAACATAATGAAATATTGTGGTTGCTGCTGTTATTTAGTCACTAAGTCATGTCTGACTCTTTTGCAACCCCATGACTGTTTCCCACCAGGCTCCTCTGTCCATAGGATTCTCCCAGCAAGAATACTGGAGTGGGTTACCAGTTCCTCCTTCAGGGAATCTTTCTGACCCAGGGATAAAACCCATGTCTCCTGTATTGGCAGACCAGTTCTTTACCACTGAGCCACCAGGGAAGCCAAATGGAATATTACTCAGCTATAAAAAGAATGAAATTTTGCCATTTACAAAAATGTTGATGGAACTGGAGGGTATCACAATTAGTGAACTCAGACAGAGAAAGATGAACACTCTGTTACCACTTATATTTGGAGTCTAAAAGAGAAAACAAATGAAAGTAACAAAACCAAAACAAACTCACAGATATAGAGAACAAGCCAGTGGTCACTTGTGGGGAGATGGAATGAGTTAAGGGAATGAAGCCTAAGAAGTACAAACTACTAGGCATAAATTAAATAAGATACAAGGATGCCATGTACAGTACAGGGGATAGAACTAATATTTTATTTTATTTTTATTTTTTAATTAAAAACATTAAAAAAATTTTTTTTATTAATAAGGAAACACAAACTTTAAATGATACAATAGACGAGTTAGACCTAATTGATATCTATAGGACATTTCACCCCAAAACAGTGAATTTCACCTTTTCCTTAAGTGCACACAGAACTTTCTCCAGGATAGACCACACCCTGGGCCCTAAATCTAGCCTTGGTAAATTCAAAAAAATTGAAATCATTCCAAGCATCTTTTTTTACCACAATGCAGTAAGAGTAGATCTCAATTACAGGAGAAATACTATTAAAAATTCCAACATATGGAGGCTGAACAACACGCTTGTGAATAACCAAAAAAAAAAAAAAAAATCACAGAAGAAATCAAAAAAGAAATTAAAATATGCATAGAAACGAATGAAAATGAAAACACAACAACCCAAAACCTATGGGACACTGTAAAAGCAGTGCTAAGGGGAATCAAGAAAAAAGTCAAATAAATAACCTAACTCTACACTTAAAGCAACTAGAAAAGGAAGAAATGAAGAACCCCAGGGTTAGCAGAAGGAAAGAAATCTTAAAAATTAGGGCAGAAATAAATGTGAATGAAACAAAAGAGACCAAGCAAAAATCAACAAAGCCAAAAGCTGGTTCTTTGAGAAGATAAATAAAATCTACAAACCCTTAGCAAGATTCATCAAGAAACAAAGAGAGAAAAATCAAACCAACAAAATTATAAATGAAAATGGAGAGATCACAACAGACAACACAGAAAAACAAAGGATCATAAGAGGCTATTATCAGCAACTATATACAAATAAAATGGACAACTTGGAAGAAATGGACAAATTCTTAGAAAAATACAACTTTCCTAAACTGAAACAGGAAGAAATAGAAAATCTTAACATACCCATCACAAGCACAAAAATTGAAACTGTAATCAGAAATCTTCCAACAAACAAAAGCTCAGGACCAGACGGCTTCACAGCTGAATTCTACCAAAAATTTAGAGAGGAGCTAACACCTATCCTACTCAAACTGTTCCAGAAAATTGCAGAGGAAGGTAAACTTCCAAACTCATTCTATGAGGCCACCATCACCCTAATACAAAACCTGACAAAGATGCCACTAAAAAAGAAAACTACAGGCCAATATCACTGATGAACATAGATACAAAAATCCTTAAAAAAAAATTCTAGTAAACAGAATCCAACATGTTAAAAAGATCATGCATCATGACCAAGTGGGCTTTATCCCAAGGATGCAAGGATTCTTCAATATCCGCAAATCAATCAATGTAATACACCACATTAACAAATTGAAAAATAAAAACCATATGATTATTTCAATAAATGCAGAGAAAGCCTTTGACAAAATTCAACATCCATTTATGATAAAAACCCTTCAGAAAGCAAGAATAGAAGGAACATATCTCAACATAATAAAAGCTATATATGACAAACCCACAGCAAACATTATCCTCAATGGTGAAAAATTGAAAGCATTTCCCCTAAAGTCAGGAACAAGACAAGGGTGCCCACTTTCACCGCTACTATTCAACATAGTTCTGGAAGTTTTGGCCACAGCAATCAGGGCAGAAAAAGAAATAAAAGGAATCCAAATTGGAAAAGAAGAAGTAAAACTCTCACTGTTTGCAGATGACATGATCCTCTACATAGAAAATCCTAAAGACTCCACCAGAAAATTACTAGAGCTAATCAATGAATATAGTAAAGTTGCAGGATATAAAATCAACACACAGAAATCCCTTGCATTCCTATACACTAATAATGAGAAAGTAGAAAAAGAAATTAAGGAAACAATTCCATTCACCATTGCAACGAAAAGAATAAAATACTTAGGAATATATCTACCTAAAGAAACTAAAGACCTATATATGGAAAACTATAAAACACTGATGAAAGAAATCAAAGAGGACACTAATAGATGGAGAAATATACCGTGTTCATGGATCGGAAGAATCAATATAGTGAAAATGAGTATACTACCCAAAGCAATCTATAGATTCAATGCAATCCCTATCAAGCTACCAGCGGTATTTTTCACAGAACTAGAACAAATAATTTCAAGATTTGTATGGAAATACAAAAAACCTCGAATAGCCAAAGCAATCTTGAGAAAGAAGAATGGAACTGGAGGAATCAACCTGCCTGACTTCAGGCTCTACTACAAAGCCACAGTCATCAAGACAGTATGGTACTGGCACAAAGACAGAAATATAGATCAATGGAACAAAATAGAAAGCCCAGAGATAAATCCACACACCTATGGACACCTTATCTTCGACAAAGGAGGCAAGAATATACAATGGAGTAAAGACAATCTCTTTAACAAGTGGTGCTGGGAAAACTGGTCAACCACTTGTAGAAGAATGAAACTAGATCACTTTCTAACACCACACACAAAAATAAACTCAAAATGGATTAAAGATCTAAACGTAAGACCAGAAACTATAAAACTCCTAGAGGAGAACATAGGCAAAACACTTTCCGACATAAATCACAGCAGGATCCTCTATGATCCACCTCCCAGAATACTGGAAATAAAAGCAAAAATAAACAAATGGGATCTAATTAAAATTAAAAGCTTCTGCACAACAAAGGAAACTATAAGCAAGGTAAAAAGACAGCCTTCTGAATGGGAGAAAACAATAGCAAATGAAGCAACTGACAAACAACTAATCTCAAAAATATACAAGCAACTCATGCAGCTCAATTCCAGAAAAATAAACGACCCAATCAAAAAATGGGCCAAAGAACTAAACAGACATTTCTCCAAAGAAGACATACGGATGGCTAACAAACACATGAAAAGATGCTCAACATCACTCATTATCAGAGAAATGCATATCAAAACCACAATGAGGTACCATTTCACTCCAGTCAGAATGGCTGCGATACAAAAGTCTACAAGCAATAAATGCTGGAGAAGGTGTGGAGAAAAGGGAACCCTCTTACACTGTTCATGGGAATGCAAACTAGTATAGCCACTATGGAGATTCCTTAAAAAACTGGAAATAGAACTGCCATACGACCCAGCAATCCCACTGCTGGGCATACACATCGAGGAAACCAGAATTGAAAGAGACACTTGTACCCCAATGTTCATCACAGCCAGGACATGGACATGTATAATAGCCAGGACATGGAAGCAACCTAGATGTCCATCAGCAGATGAATGGATAAGAAAGCTGTGGTATGTATACACAATGGAATATTACCCAGCCATTAAAAAGAATACATTTGAATCAGTTCTAATGAGGTGGATGAAACTGGAGCCTATTATACACTGTGAAGTAAGCCAGAAAGGAAAGCACCAATACAGTACACTAATGCATATATATGGGATTTAGAAAGATGGTAACGATAACCCTATATGCAAGACAGCAAAAGAGACACAGATGTATAGAATACTCTTTTGGACTCTGTGGGAGAGGGTGAGGGTAGAATGATATGGGAGAATGGCATTGAAACATGTAAATTATCACATGTGAAACGAATTGCCAGTCCAGGTTCAATGCACGATACAGGGTGCTCGGGGCTAGTGCACTGGGATGACCCAGAGGGATGGGATGGAGAGGGAAGTGCAAGAGGGGGTCAGGATGGGGAACACATTTACACCCATTGCAGATTCATGTCAATGTATGGCAAAACCAATACAATATTGTCAAGTAAAATAAATAAACTGAGATATAATAATTTTTAAATGAAATATAATCTATAAAAAATTTTATATCAGTATGTGGTACACATGAAACTAACATAACATTGCAAATCCACTATACTTCTACTTTAAAAAGAAAGTAAAAAGATTAAAAACAAACTAACGAAAAGCAAATACAGGCATAAAAAATTTGGACATGACAGGGGAAAAAATGGAAGACTGCATCCAAATGTTAACAGTGACTATGGCAAAATATATACAAAAGATTTAAGATTACCTTGAAAGCATAATTTGTTATATTTTTGTAGTAAAATGCATAGATTAACAAAAGAACTGGGAGAAATTTTTTGAGAGATAGAGAGGCCAGGCAGAAATGGAGCAAGAAGGGCCATGCATAGCTAGCACTCACACCAGCCCAGTGATGACGTTCATAGAAATTAAAGCATGTCAGAGACAACTTTCTTTTCTCCCTATACAGGCCCCTAGAAACATTAAAAATGCCCAAGACTTGGTAGGCAAACTTACACTTGATGGATCTTTAATAAATCAGTCATGGAACAGTTTTATTAATAGAAGTTTTATAGGAACATGATCTCATTCCAAATAGTGCTTATGAACCCAAACTCTGAAGTAAGGGAAAGCTATCATAACAGAAAGACTTTATGGAGTTCTAAATTAACCAGTGACACCTACCCTGGAAACACAGATGAGATGGAAAGAACCCTGGAGTCTAACTCAGAGACTCTTCTGCCCCATGATGAAGGTGTCCTTGGCCAAGTCATTTACCTCCTAGGGATTAGGGGCCTCATTTGGGGATGGTTTGGTCAGCGTTATAAGAGAGGAGAACTTCATTTTCCTAAAATGTTTACAGTCATAAATATGCATGCCTGTACAGTATGTATTTATGTGTGTGTGTGTTCATGCACAAGTGTGTGGGCCCACTGATGCACATTTACATTACAGAAAGCTGTAAGAAGGAGAATAACTCAGTCAGCTCTAAAAAGTGATAGAACTGGTACCTATGTCCACCTTCCCTCCTGCTGACACCTAAAGATTCAGGTTAAGTTTTGTAGAAGTGGTAGGTCACTAATAATTGGTTGGGATGATGAATTTTATTTATGTGCTGTGCTTAGTTGCTCAGTCATGTCCTATTCTTTGCAACCCCATGGGGTGCAGCCTACCAGGCTCCCCTGTCCATGGGGGTTCTCCAGGCAAGAATGCTGGAGTAGGTTGCCATGCCCTCTGCCAGGGGATCTTCCCAACCCAGGGATCAAACCCAAGTCTCCTACATTGCAGGAGGATTCTTTACCCATGGAGACACCAGGGAAGCCCAAATTTATTTATAGTGGGACAGAGAGAGAGAGAGAGAAAGAGTGTATGTGTGTGTGTGTGTGTGTGTGTGTGTGCTCAGTCATGTCCAACTCTTTGCAACCCCATGGACTGTAGCCTGCCAGGCTCCTCTGACCAAGGGATTTTCCAGGCAAGTATACTGGAGTGGGTTGCCATTTCCTATGCCAGGGGATATTCTTGATCCAGGAATCAAACTCATGTCTCTGGCATCTCTTGCATTGGCAAGTGGATTCTTTGCCAGTAACACCACCTGAGAAGCCCTTATAGTGGGAGGAAGACGTGTAAGACAACAAATAATTGGTTCAAGTTGCACAAAATATAAAGTACCCGTGGATAAGAAAATAACATGCACAAAACTGAAAAATCACAGATCTACCAAGGGGTAGCTGGTTAAAGTATACCTTTGAAAGAATTCTGCAGGGCCATTTGAAAGTATGATAAGGATCAGTATTCAGATATTGAAAGATATGCATGAATTAACACAGAGTGAAGAAAGAAGACTATGTGTATTCTATAAATAGTAAAATACAACTTTTGTAACTATAATCTATAGGAATATTATAAAGTATGCCATATACATATTGCATAGAAAAAACCCTGAGTTTATATATCATAAAATATTAATACTATCATTCTCAAAGCGATCCAATTTGGATGTTTTAACTTTAGAAAAATTTTCTTTGCTATAATTATTGGAATTCTTTAACACTTTGGGATTATTTTAACAACCGTAAACAAATAAAACATTTTTTTCATTTTAAGAAAAGTAGCAAAACATATTGATCACTGAAAAATACTTAGACTTCAATCTTAGGAAGTGATTAAAATAAGAAGTGATTATTAGGAATAAGAAAAGAGTAGCTATTAGCCTCAGCCCTCCTCATTATGAGTTCAGGTAATGTGGTATCCTTTACCCCATCCCTTTGATAGTGAGAAGTTGCAGAGCTTAAAAAAGGAAACAAGCCCACCCAACAAACTCAGGAATATAGCTTCAGTTCACTGTATGAAAATTCCCAAATCTTAAATAGAAACCATGCAATCAACATACAGTCTTTTTTTTCCTGTGGGCTTTCCTGCCTAACTGGTATAATAGCAATACCAGTGGCTTTGATAACACTTTTTTTAAAGCCACATATAAAGGTAAAGCTTGAGTGGAAAGCCAAGTCATTATTTTTGCAGAATTAAAATCATTGTGGGTGAGGATATTGAGTCAACTGAAGTTTATTTTAAGGAGATTTAAATCAGGAGCTCTAGTGGGAAGAACTAGTTTGACAAATCTATTACATCTAATACATTAGGTAAACAAAGATTTCATGTCAGAAAAGTATTAGCTATAATGTTTGGTGAATAGAATGAAACATTTGCCTTCTTCTAATCCTTCCTTTAAGATAGGCAGCAACCACAGGGACCTATTATGGAATTAAAATTAATACATATATTTTAGTTTTTGTATGCAGCCAACAATTCCTTTAAAATCCCCCTGAGCAGTCAGGCATAACTTTCTTTAAAAATGTTAGAAAAGTAAGGAAGTGTTATGAATTCCAGGAAGCATTCTCTTCCACACTGCAACTCCTTTTTCACCTGAGTCACTCTGCTTCACAAAGAAGCTTCATTTGAATCCACAGGTTTGTGCAGCTAGAGCTGATGTTGGTTTATAGCCTGGACAAAAATGCAAGACAAGAGAATAGATATCTGGCTTTTTGAACTGAATGCTTCTTGGTGAAAAACACTGCTCCCAGCAATCCAACCAAAGAAATGAATGCTGTTTAAGTTTTCGTGGGGTTTTAACAGAATCTGGATATTCTTACTCTTTTTTTTCTAGTAATTCTGATTCATTTTGACAAGTGTGTGTGTTTTAAAGGAAACAACATTTATAGACACCCCCTAGCTCTCAGCTGTGTGATCTGAGGAACCTGGGAAAGATGTGGAAGGTCGTGGCTGAAGGCAGTTTTGCTCCATTTACATTCATAACTGCCCAAGAGAATGGAGGAAACCCTCAGGATTTAGAAAAGGTGACTATAAGCTTTGCAAACTAACAAGTCTCTCTGTTTATTAAAGCCTCCTGCTAACCCCAACTATATTTCTTTTACAGTTAAGCTCTGTTCTTCTTCACCTTTTGTAAGCATGCTCTGTCCTTACCAGACAGCCCAGATGGATGGAGCCTGCAATATCTGATTACTGTGGATTCCCAGTGCTCTTCAAAATGAAGATGTTTCTCTCTGAGAGCCTGTATATTGAAATCTCACATTTAAGGATTCCTGGTCTTCGAAGCTGCTCTTTACACCTCCACTGGAAAGTGATGTGATACATAGAGTGCTGATAAGGTGCCTGGTATGGTGACCAGCTCTTTCCAGGGTCTACACTTGTTCTTGCTCACAGTCCACAATACAGAACTGTACCAGGTTAAATATTGTCCCTCCAAAAATCATGTTTACCTGGATCCTTAGAATGTGATCTTATTTGGGAAAGGGATTTTTGTAGTTATAATTAAAATGAGTTTGTACTGGATTAGAGTGGGCCCTAATCCAAAGACGAGTGTCTGTATCAGAAGACCATGTGAAGACACAGACATGCAGAGGAGAATGCCAAGTGAAAACAAAGGCAGAGACTGAAGTGACATGTCTACTAGCCAAGGATTGACAAGGAGGGCTGGCAAACCCCAGAAGCTAAGGGAGAGGCATGTAACAGATTCTCCTGCAGAGCTTCTAGTAAAAACCAGTGCTGCCAAAACCTCGATCTTTGACTTCTAGGCTCCAGAACTATGAGAAAACAAATTTCTGTTGCCTTAAGCCTCCTAGGTTTGTTGCCCTTCCCTAGTTGCTCAGTGGTAAAGAATCCCCCTGCCAAGCAGGACGTGTGGGTTCGATCCCCTGGAGAAGGAAATGGCATTTGTATTTAATGCCATTTGTATTCAACCCCTTGCTTGTCTAGAGAATCCCACAGAGAGAGGAGGCTGTTAGGCTACAGTCCCTGGGGTTGCAAAGAGTCAGACATGACTTACTGACTAAAACAACAAACAGGAGAACAAAGTTTGTAGTACTTTGTTACAGCACCCTTACAAAACTAAGAGTGGATAGACTGGAGAGGAAGTTGTTAAGAAATTCAGAGGAGTAAAATAGATACCTTCAAAAACAGACATCTGAAGCTTTAAAATTAGGCTTTAAGAAGATACCATTAAGATTTCACTTAATATGCAAGACTGTTTTTATTTAACAACCCAGGGAAGTAAACAGTTTCCTTGGTTCTTTCCAAAGTCAGATAATTTCATGTTCTTCCTAAAATAGAAGCTTTGAGATGAAAGGAATTTCCAGGATATAACCACTCTGTTCCCTGGTTTAGACTAGGCTATGGCCCTGGTGTGCCATGTCATTAAGAGCTTTAGAAAAGAATATTTCTTCCAACCACAAAACACTTAGGATACAAAGCTGTTTGTGAATTTTAATGCATAGCATTTTCTTACCAAACTGTTAAAGATGAAAAATATTCCACAAAATCCAACAATCACTATGGTATCATTTCCTAGAAATTTACTGTATAGTAGAGGATACTACAGATCAAGAAACTCAAAAAAGCCATTGACTCTGTAGAAGCATCCAATGTAACCTTTACAATTTATCTGAAAATTAAAATATCCTTTATAAAAAACCACATTACTCTGCTCAGGTACTAACACTGGATCTAGTGATAAGTTAGCTCACTTTTTTAGAACAAATGACATTTCACATATAAAAACACATATACACACTTACAGATATGTGCACACTGATGTCTGATAAAATCATCAGACTGTGTTGCCAAGAACACTGAATATTCTGCAAAATTCATACTATAGAACACCTAGAAAAGTAAAATAGAACAAACATGCTTTTAAAATTGTATATGTGAATATATGCCAAAATAAAATAAGGGGCCAAAAATGAAGAGTAAGATGAAAACATGGTGGTAAGTGGGAGTCATACCTTTGCTCCCAGAAGACAGGGTAAGGTCCCACTTGTATGTCTCCAAGGCCGAGACTCCAGGACTTGGGCATTCATGAGTCAGGGAGTTACAACTGAGACACTGGCTTGCAGTCAAATAATCAAACTCTCAGAGAAAGAGGGAAGGAAAAAACAGTTAGAAAATCAGAAAGGGCAGAATATGAGAAAGTATTTCTGTATCCTTCTATTTTTAGTTTGGGAGGAAAAAGTCTTTCGTGACAATTTTTAACCACAGACTTGCATTTTCACAGATTTGGTATTCATTTTTACACTATGGCACAGTCCAGGAAACTCTAAATCAAAAAATCAACCTGAAAAAGAGTTGCCCTGGGTGCCAACCAGAAAACCTCGGTCCAGACCACACAAGATTCCCATAAAATATGAGCTCAAAATTTAATTATAAGAGGAAACAATGCAGAATAGACAAGAATCACATAATCAAAAAGCACCTATTCAGATCCTTAAGATTTTCCATACTTTCTAACCAAATTAGAAAGTATGTTGAGAATAATTAAAATGAAATAATGAAATAAATTTTAAAAAAATTAGATTGAATATAATTGTCCAATCCAACTTGAAATAGATGATAAAACTTTTTGAAAGAAATGTAGTCTTTGACATGGAAAACTCAGTGGACGACAGATGAATGGAAAAATAAAATGTGATGCATCCATGCAATGGCATACTATTCAGCAATGAAAAAGAATCAACCACTGAGGCAAGCTACAACATAAATGGAGCTCAAAAGCATTATACTAAGTAAAAGAAACCAAACACAAATGAGCACATCGTGTATGATTCCGTTTATATGAAATGTCCATATAAAACAAGTCTATAGAGACAGACGTTTCCTGACTGGGGGTGGGAATGGGAATAAGGATCAACTACAGATGGTCATGAGCCATTTTATAAGAAAATGTTCTCAAACTAGATTATGATGATGTTTCTACAACTAAGTCTGCTAAAAGACACACTGAACTGTGAATTTTAAATAGTTGGATTTATATATGTAAATTACATTAATTTTTGTAAACTATTCATGTATCTCAATAAATTTGTTTTTGGAAATGCAGTGGGAAAGTTAAATAGCAGATTAGATAATGTTGAAATTGAAATACAAATCCAAAGGAATTGGAATGCAGAACAGAAAGAGATCATGAAAGAGAGGTAGAGAAAGTTGAAAGCATAAAAAGGCCCAATACATATATCATGAGTTCCAGAAAAATAAATACCAGAGAAAAAGAAAAGGAGGAGAGGAGAAGATGTTTTCCAAAGAACAAAGCCTGAGAATTTTCTAGACCTGATGAAAGACATGAATCACCAGCTAATACAAAGAAATCTACACTAAGATATATTGCAGTGAAGTTACAGAACCACTGGCAAAGAGAGGCTCTTAAGAGCAGTAAGAGAGGTTACTTGTTACAGAACCCCAGGGGAGGAAGCAATTTTTATTAAGAAAGATGTCACAAAAGAAATGAGATTTAACTGGAACCTAGAAAGAAGGTTAAGGTTTAAAAGGACTTGAAGGGGTGGATGTTCTAATCACAGATATGAGGAGATGCAAAGGACAAAATATACAGTGATGGGACTTCATGTATAAGAAAAGGACAGTCAGCTGAAGCGAAAAATAAATGTAGAAAGTAGATAGAAGTCAAATTAAGGAGGCACAGCTGAACTAGAGTAGAATGCTCATGGAAAGGCCCTTTTAAGACTTAGACATATCAATCCCCCACAATTAAAAATATTCCCTGATTCTTTTTATCAAGTCGACCCTTGTTTCATAGTAACCAGAGAAACTCTACAACTTTGAAACTGGAAAGGCGTCTTTCTAAAAGTTGGAGTGCATCTTCCATTGGAACACTTCGGTGGCCTGGGATCCAAGTCAGACCTGAACTTGGGAGACACAGGGAGCTCCAGGTTGCCAGTGGATATCCATCCTTGCCCATCAGGAAGAAAACAGAGACTGCCTCAGTCTTCCCTGCATGTTTTTACTAAACTCCTACAGCTTTAACAGGCCTGAGAAAAAGGTGAGTCATAAAGGTGGAAAAACATTTTGGCCTCAGATTTGGTAAAAGATGAAATGCGTTAACCTGAGTTATCAGCACCTCAGGCAGCTTAAAAGGAAAAAACCCTCAACCATCATGGCTGGGAGCTTGTCTGACAGAGTGTCAGGATTTGGTAACTTCTTGCCTGGCATGGGCATGGCCTGGTGCAAGTTTAGTTCATCCAGAAGAAGACATAAAATGCCTCGTTTCCAACACACAGCCTGTAGGGCTGGTTGGCCCTCCTTCCAAACCTTAGGGGGAGATGCAGCTGCCACCCACGTGCTTCCAGGGAGCCAGTTTCACTCCACGAAGTGCTAGCTGCCGGCACCAACTGAGGCCCTCAAATGGATCATTTCTAAAATCAGGCATCGCCCATTCCATTCCAAGAAATTACATTCGTAATAAGACTGCGTGGAATTTATTTCTCTGAACTGTGGCTGCCAGATCATTTGAAATAAACCCTAAAGTCTTGTTAGTAAGTTCAATAAGAACAAAATTAACCATTCCTCCATTATATAGTTCTAGAAAAATAATCACAGATCCCTTACCTTATTTCAAAAAAAAAAAAGATAACCACCTGGATATCATGTTCAGGCATGTTTGTGTCGAATGTTTAAGAAGCTAATGTCCTCTGATAACCATTTGATGTGGAATAGGATTTGAAGCCCTCTCCAGCTGTATCAGTAAATAAATGCTGATTTATTTACACTATTCTTAGAGAAGAGCTTGCCCTTCCTACAGGCAAAGGAAGCACTATGAAGTACTGCACAGACCTGGATTTGAATCTGAAAATAGCATCTCAGTAGAGTATGACCTTGGCCAAGATCCTCAGCTTTCTCATAAGTACAATGAGGGGATGGCACCTACTGCAGGGTGTGGGGGAGGAGAAAGCAGACAAAATGATAATAAATACATTGTTCATTGGTGCTCGTAATCTCAGCCCTTCCCTCTCCTTTCCTGTAGCATTATGCCTCAAGAAACTAGCAGCTAGTGAGCTACTGTAAAAGGATTGGGTAGCATTTGGACTGGCAAAAAGAAATGCCTTCTGGACAGTTGGAAAAACATGAGCTTTTTTGAGAGGTGATGGGAGACAGTGAAGCAGGCAAGTGGCTGAAGAAGCTACTGCTACCAGTCTAGCCATGATGGAGAGTCTGGCGTGGCTGGAGGAGGAAGGTCCTTGGGTATTACACTGAGGCATTTAGACTTTGTACCTTTAAGGACAAAATGGTTTTTCCATATTTCCATTTCCATCCATGTATGCATGTGAGAGTTGGACCATGAAGAAGGCTGAGCACCAAAGAATTGATGTTTTTGAACTGTGGTGTTAGAGAAGACTTTCAAGAGTCCCTTGGACAGCAAAGAGATCAAACCAGTCAATCCTAAAGGAAATAAACCCTGAATATTCATTGGAAGGACTGATGCTGAAGCTCCAATAATTTGGCCACCTTATGCAGAGAGCCAACTCATTGGAAAACACCCTGACACTGGGAAAGATTGAGGGCAGGAGGAGAAGGGGACGACAGAGGATGAGATGGTTGGGTGGCATCACCAACTCAATGGACATGGGTTTGGGCGAACTTCGGGAGATAGTGAAGGACAGGGAAACCTGGTATGCTGCAGTCCATGGGGTCGCAAAGAGTCGGACAAGATTGAGCGGCTGAACAACAACAACAACCTTTAAGGATTATGAGTCTGAGAAGGTTTCAGAGCTGGGAAAATTCATTAGACACCTACTACTTGATTCTGACCACCTCACGTTCTTTTGCTATGAGTCAGTGAGACCTCGTCACCAGAACCAAGGAAGCTTCAGTACCGCCGAGGACTGCCCTCTCACTTAGCAGTGCCTTCATCTGATAGAGCCCCCAGCCTATCACAGCAAGTCTCTTCTATGGGTGAAGAAAGTTAAGACCCATGGAGGTGAGGTGACTTGGCACAGGTCAGCATCAGCAACTGGAAATCTGTGTCTTCTCATCCTAAACTTTGTGCTTTTCCTACTATATTTTATCAAAACTATGAAAATTCTATGAAAATACATAAAAATCATCAAATGGGAGAAAGGAAAACCTTGGAAAGCCTTTGCATCCCAAGCCATATGCACACCACAGAGGCAATGAGGTTAAGGATTCATCATGTCCTCGTTATTCAATTTTCTGTGTCAAAATTTAGTGACCTCCTTAAGATCCTCTGGAGAAGGAAATGGTAACCCACTCCAGTATTCTTGCCTGGAGAATCCCATGGATGGAGAAGCCTGGTAGAAAACAGAGACTGCCTCAGTCTTCCCTGCATGTTTTTACTAAACTCCTACAGCTTTAACAGGCCTGAGAAAAAGGTGAGTCATAAAGGTGGAAAAACATTTTGGCCTCAGATTTGGTAAAAGATGAAATGCGTTAACCTGAGTTATCAGCACCTCAGGCAGCTTAAAAGGAAAAAACCCTCAACCATCATGGCTGGGAGCTTGTCTGACAGAGTGTCAGGATTTGGTAACTTCTTGCCTGGCATGGGCATGGCCTGGTGCAAGTTTAGTTCATCCAGAAGAAGACATAAAATGCCTCGTTTCCAACACACAGCCTGTAGGGCTGGTTGGCCCTCCTTCCAAACCTTAGGGGGAGATGCAGCTGCCACCCACGTGCTTCCAGGGAGCCAGTTTCACTCCACGAAGTGCTAGCTGCCGGCACCAACTGAGGCCCTCAAATGGATCATTTCTAAAATCAGGCATCGCCCATTCCATTCCAAGAAATTACATTCGTAATAAGACTGCGTGGAATTTATTTCTCTGAACTGTGGCTGCCAGATCATTTGAAATAAACCCTAAAGTCTTGTTAGTAAGTTCAATAAGAACAAAATTAACCATTCCTCCATTATATAGTTCTAGAAAAATAATCACAGATCCCTTACCTTATTTCAAAAAAAAAAAAGATAACCACCTGGATATCATGTTCAGGCATGTTTGTGTCGAATGTTTAAGAAGCTAATGTCCTCTGATAACCATTTGATGTGGAATAGGATTTGAAGCCCTCTCCAGCTGTATCAGTAAATAAATGCTGATTTATTTACACTATTCTTAGAGAAGAGCTTGCCCTTCCTACAGGCAAAGGAAGCACTATGAAGTACTGCACAGACCTGGATTTGAATCTGAAAATAGCATCTCAGTAGAGTATGACCTTGGCCAAGATCCTCAGCTTTCTCATAAGTACAATGAGGGGATGGCACCTACTGCAGGGTGTGGGGGAGGAGAAAGCAGACAAAATGATAATAAATACATTGTTCATTGGTGCTCGTAATCTCAGCCCTTCCCTCTCCTTTCCTGTAGCATTATGCCTCAAGAAACTAGCAGCTAGTGAGCTACTGTAAAAGGATTGGGTAGCATTTGGACTGGCAAAAAGAAATGCCTTCTGGACAGTTGGAAAAACATGAGCTTTTTTGAGAGGTGATGGGAGACAGTGAAGCAGGCAAGTGGCTGAAGAAGCTACTGCTACCAGTCTAGCCATGATGGAGAGTCTGGCATGGCTGGAGGAGGAAGGTCCTTGGGTATTACACTGAGGCATTTAGACTTTGTACCTTTAAGGACAAAATGGTTTTTCCATATTTCCATTTCCATCCATGTATGCATGTGAGAGTTGGACCATGAAGAAGGCTGAGCACCAAAGAATTGATGTTTTCGAACTGTGGTGTTAGAGAAGACTTTCAAGAGTCCCTTGGACAGCAAAGAGATCAAACCAGTCAATCCTAAAGGAAATAAACCCTGAATATTCATTGGAAGGACTGATGCTGAAGCTCCAATAATTTGGCCACCTTATGCAGAGAGCCAACTCATTGGAAAACACCCTGACACTGGGAAAGATTGAGGGCAGGAGGAGAAGGGGACGACAGAGGATGAGATGGTTGGGTGGCATCACCAACTCAATGGACATGGGTTTGGGCGAACTTCGGGAGATAGTGAAGGACAGGGAAACCTGGTATGCTGCAGTCCATGGGGTCGCAAAGAGTCGGACAAGATTGAGCGGCTGAACAACAACAACAACCTTTAAGGATTATGAGTCTGAGAAGGTTTCAGAGCTGGGAAAATTCATTAGACACCTACTACTTGATTCTGACCACCTCACGTTCTTTTGCTATGAGTCAGTGAGACCTCGTCACCAGAACCAAGGAAGCTTCAGTACCGCTGAGGACTGCCCTCTCACTTAGCAGTGCCTTCATCTGATAGAGCCCCCAGCCTATCACAGCAAGTCTCTTCTATGGGTGAAGAAAGTTAAGACCCATGGAGGTGAGGTGACTTGGCACAGGTCAGCATCAGCAACTGGAAATCTGTGTCTTCTCATCCTAAACTTTGTGCTTTTCCTACTATATTTTATCAAAACTATGAAAATTCTATGAAAATACATAAAAATCATCAAATGGGAGAAAGGAAAACCTTGGAAAGCCTTTGCATCCCAAGCCATATGCACACCACAGAGGCAATGAGGTTAAGGATTCATCATGTCCTCGTTATTCAATTTTCTGTGTCAAAATTTAGTGACCTCCTTAAGATCCTCTGGAGAAGGAAATGGTAACCCACTCCAGTATTCTTGCCTGGAGAATCCCATGGATGGAGAAGCCTGGTAGGCTACGGTCCACGGGGTCACAAAGAGTCGGACACGACTGAGCGACTTCACTTTCACTTTCACTTTAACTATTAATGTATGGAACTTAATAGCCCGGAGATAAAGTTAGATTTAATACTAACTCATCTCTAAAGAGAAAATGTCAGTAGCTTTGATTGAATAGAAGCACACTTGTGTTGATATGGACTCAGCAGCTGGCAAAAGATATCTCCCCTTAGGAGATCATCCCTGATTATTCACGTGTTAGGACATGACCAGGAAATCATGTCATGTGCTCAAAGCCTGTGCTGAAATTCACAGCCCAGCAAGATTGGAAGCTCGGTATTGGTCTAATATAGTGACCAGTTTATATACTTGGCTAGCCCTCAAACGCCCTGACAGTATAGTCAACAGGCCCTAAGTAGTCATCCCAAAATACTGGTCTGCAAAGGGATGCTTAAAACTCCTTGTACAAGGGCCCTGGGCATTGAGCTCACCAGTCACCTAACCCCTGACCCAAAAAAAACGCTGAGAGTCAACCCTTCTCTTGGTTCATCAATGTCTACCATTGAAAGAATCTTCAGACCATGTTCTGTTTGTACCCATTCCTCCCTATAGCCTTTAGTGCTTCTCAGCTTACCAAGTACAGAAGCAAAACCAAAAAATTGACAACCTCTCCATCCCTGAGTTATTTGGTATCAAATACCCATATCATTCTGAGAAATTTAGAATTAGCTAGAAACTGCCAAATGAAAGAACAATTATGCTTCATAGATCTACTATCAATAGGAGATAAGAAAAGCCTCCCTAGACTATTTAGATAGAATAGTTCTTTTCACTCTGAAGAGTTATTTTTAAAATGCTAAGAAAGTGTACACCTAACAACTTTCTGTGTACTCAAATCAGCACTGGAGGTGAGTACCACAGATTATCAGAATATCCTGAAAAAAGATTATGTGCTACTTGTACTTTTTAATTGTCCCCCATTTCCTGCCTGACTATATGGAACATGTTCTTGAGTCAATACGTGGTCAGTAGGAAGAAAAATAGCAATAGATAAGGATTCTCAAGAGAAAATTAAATAGATCCAGCAATAATATATGTCTGCCTTAAATGCATTTTGAAATGACAGATTTTTAAAAAGAATAAAGACACTATTGATGTTTACACTTGTTTTGACTTGCCCTGTGCTTTTCTAATTCTGGATTATTTTCAGGTCTTGGGAAATGGATCAAAGATAGTGCTCTCCAGTGAATGAATCTATTCTGATTTCATTCTGTGCTTAGGCTATGAACATCTAAGAGAGGTCTTTCAGAAAGGAGATATTCTCCATATAAACACCTAAGCAGGGATATGTGCTGTTATTTCCCACTCCCCAGTCCTTCCCCTAACCTGTCCTCAGCCTTTCTCTTCTGTGGCTCAGTAACTGACCTCCCCTGTCAGTGGCTGTCCCACCCCCAGCTCGGTAGGCTTCTGCCTGGTTTCAGCCAGCTGAGGGCAGTCAGGAGAATGGAGGGGGAAAGAAGAGGAGGTCAGAGTATTTCTCCCCCATTTCTTCTCTGTGTGCTGCCCCATCTCTGGCACCATCTGTCTCTCCATGACCACTGTTCCAGGTGAGGAGCTGTGTTTCCTCCAGCTCTCAGAGGCTCCCATGCTCCAAAAGTGGGCTAAGGGAGGTGGTAATGGCTTCCTGCTGTTATGGGTCAGCATCTCTTGTTGGTGCCCTTCACCTTTCGTCTCTGCAAGTAGAGCCTAGATTAAGTCTCTTTACTTGACTCATCAGAGTGAACTTTTCTTTCTTGATGGGACCATGGCAGATATGAAGTCCAAGCTGCCATACCTGCTATGTTTGTGCCGTCAGCAGGAGAGACAGTGGTTATAGAAATGTCCCTAGCGTGTCCTCTCATATAGCAGCACCTTTGGGTGAGGGTGTTTTATTACCTTTATTCAATGTTCTCAGTTATTTGGGGAAGAAAGGACTTTAGAAGCCTTCTAGTCTGATCTTCTATTAACAGTTTTCCAGTTAGTAATGTTAATGGGAATCAAATTATTTAAGTATTTATTAAATAACAGGTCTTGTTTGAGGAATTTCACAGTCTTGTCAGTCTATGGAAAAGCGATGCTGGTCCTCATTCTAATAGTATCTTAAGAGCAGTGGAGTGAATTGCCTAGGATCACATATCTCAGGCAGCGGCTAAGGAATGTTTGTCCCTTGGGCCATTATGCTCTCCTTGCATTGCTGTCACTTGGTCTATCATCTAAAGGAATCCTTACACAGACGATTGTCAGAAACCAGTAGATCCACCAAGCAATTATCAGCCAGCATGCTGCCTTATCTTATAACTAAATGAAACCTCACCAGAATTTTGGGCAATAGGGTTCCAGCCTACCCAGGAGAAGCAGAAGTCATGGACATTGCACTCATAAATGCCCCTCGTGGACCTCCTTGAACTCCAATACCAGGGAGAGTGACAAAGGGAATTTCTTCCAGTTTTATACTTCTCTAGCCCCATTCTGAAATATTTTATTTTAATCTGTGTATAATGGAAGCTGAGAGGCTACATTTTAATAACCACTCTGGTGATTCTGAGGTCTAGAACCACATTGAGAACAGTGCTGGAGACTGCCAGCTCCGCAAGGACAGAGAAAACATCTGCTTCTGCCCTGTCGCAATGCATACATGTGCTCCAATTCATGGTTTTGAATTAAAGAAGAATACACAAACCAACATCTGAACCCCCTTTTCTATGAGGCCTTATTCACATGCATTGAAACAAGGCGCTTCTCCAGACAATTAAAAGTGTCCCATGCGTTCTGCCCTTGGGGATAGTGAGTGGACTGTGGTCTGTAGTCAATCCACTGAACATACAGCTGGTTTTGAGGGGGCACAGTGGGTATTTGGCAGAACATTCTTTTTTATATATAATAGTAAATCTCTTAACATAATATTTTCAAACCAAAAATACTACATAACAGTGAAGTAATGCTTCACCCATTTTTTTCATCAATATTTATTAAGTATATTTAGTAATTGCCACTACAGGACAGGCACTCCACTAGATATTAGGGAAATAAAATCAAAGCCCTTGTGCTTATGAAGCTTACAGACCCCAGGTAGAGTTGGACATTAGCCACACGCTCCCATAAATGACATAAATCATCAGGGTAGCTGGCTGGTGGCCCAGACAGTAAAAGATCTGCCTGCAATGAGGGAGACCTGGGTTTGATCCCTGGGTTGGGAAGATCCCCTGGAGGAGTGTATGGCAACCCACTCCAGTATTCTTGCCTGGAGAATCCCCATGGACCCAGAAGACCCTGGTGGGCTACAGTCTATGGGGGTCACAAAAAGTCGGACATGACTGAACGATTAAGTACAGCATAGCACATAAATCAATGTGCATTACAACTGTGATGTGCAAGGGAGAGGTAATAGTGAGAGTGGGAGGTCTTCCCTACAGAGCTGGAGACGTAGGAAGCTTTTGCTGAGACAGAGAAGTTGCTGAAGGCATGAAGGATGAAAAGGAAAGGAATAGAAAGGCAGAAGAACATTGCAGGCAGAGGGCCAGAGAAAGTCAGGGGAAGCTGGGATGTCTGGACAAAGAAAATGAAGTGGTGAGCTCATCTTGAGCCGTTAAACACGCTAACCAGAAAACATTCAAGGGCTTTGATCAGAGGTAATTGTGATTATGCGGCGGTGTACAGCATGCTCTCCGTGACAGACTCTGCATGCAGAAAACTGCTACAGTTCGAGTGGAGTTTGTTAGTTCCTGTCAGCCTCTTAGAGAACTTCAGTGGTGTCACATGATGGCAGAACTAACCATTCCCTTCAGACAACCACACTGGATAAAATATTTAATGCTCCTTTAGAGCACCAGGTGATTAGCGTGCTGAATTAGCAAGATTGCTTTTTTATTCCAAACAATCTCATAAATGGCAAATAAGCGTGACAAAAATGGCATTAAGGGAAGCGCTCAGTTCTTTCATAGTTTTCTAGCCACATTGTTAAAACACACTGAAAACTATTAAACACAGTTTTAAAAAAGAAATGTTTATATGTTAAAAGAGTCTAGAAAGTCAATGTAAAATTCATCAATTTCAGGACTCATTTATAAAACAGAAGTAAACACATAGACATAGAAAACAAATTTAAGATTACCAAAGGGGATGGGAGGGAGAGATGAATTTGGAGTATGGGATTAATAGATACACACTATATACAAAATAGGTAAACAACAAGGATCTACTGGGAAGTATGCTCAATAGCTTGTAATAACCTACAATGGAAAAGAATCTGAAAAAGAATTTATGTATATAACAATCACTTTGCTGCATGCTTGAAACTAACACAATATAAATTAACTACACTTCAATTAAAACATTGTTTCAATTTGATAGCGTTATGTTGATAGAATGATAAACAATTTCCCATCTCTATTACAAAAAACATATCAGATAATTGTACAATTCTAAAATAAAATATAAATCTCTGTATTGCTTTTACACAAACATACTTTCCTTTGAATGAAGAGCAAAATAATATAGGCATCTATTAGCTTAAACTGTAGAAGCGATATTTCTTTGATATTCAGAAATTTTAATTTAGAATATAAATTTTTTAAGCATACAGACACATTCCCATAGACATTTCAAGGTAAAATAGTGCAAAATACTCAGATTCCACAAACTCTACTTTCAGAATAATCTGGCATCATTGACAGTATTTAAGACCCTAGACTGAATATAATTATTTTAGCAGTGTTTTTCTCAGTTTGCTCAAGCCAAATGTCTGGCCAAATCCTAGACTCAATGAGCAACTCTCATTAAAGCTCAAAGATTGTGACACGTGGCACAGTGGAGTAAAATGACCCTTTTAACTGCCTTTCCAGTTTGCAAATTATTTCTAAATGCATTACTTTATGAGACTGGATATTCAAAGGTCAGCTTTTTCTTTCCATGCTCGTAATTTTGAACTATTCATTTCATTTACATCGGTGGTATGTCAAGTGCTGCATCTCAAGCTGTGTTTTAAAACTCTTTTCATCATGCATACGTATGCAAGGTGTAGAGAATGATCCAGAATGAGATGGAGATCACATTTTTCCCTGTCACACAGGCTATAAAATGCAACCAGTTAAAATTCTGTCATGCTCCAGGGTACAATTTAAGTTATTCAGTATTTTTCATTTCTACAACAAACTGCTTGAAAAAAGCGTCAAAGCTAATCACCAGTTTTCTTTTTCGATAGAAACAAATTGACTGCAAGTCTAATTTAACAGATGAGTTTTTTTGTTGGGAGATAGGGCTCACAGGAAAGGCACACTTGTACACAAGTCTGTACTCCGCAGCTTGCTAGTCTGTCCAAGGCCAACCCGATCAACATCTCCAAAGGGGGAACTTACCCGGTCATCCAACCTGCAACATCTCCAGGCCTCACCCCTCCCTAGCCCATCTTAATTCTGAGAGTTTCTTGTCTATTACTTAAAATACCGAAAAATGAAAGTGAAAGCCACTCAGTTGTGCCCAACTCTTTGCGACCCCATGTACTATACATATACATATAGTCCATAGGGTTATCAAGGCCAGAATACTGGAGTGGGTAGCCTTTCCCTTCTCCGGTGGATCTTCCCAACCCAGGAATTTAACCAGGGTCTCCTTCATTGCAGGAAGATTCTTTACCTACTGAGCTATCAGGGAAGCCTAAAATAGTGAAAGGGACTGAATCAATTTGCAAGGGCTGCCATAAGGAAGTACCCCAAACTGAGTGGCTAAAATGATACAAATGTTTCATCTCATGGTTCTGGAGGCTTCCCTGGTGGCTCAGGTGGTAAAGATTCTGCCTGCAATGCAGGAGATGTCAGTTCAATCCCTGGGTGGGGAAGATCCCTTGGAGAAGGGAATGGCAACCCACTCCGTATTCTTGCCTGCAGAATTCCATGGACAGAGGAGCCTGGCAGGCTATAGTCCATGAGGTCGCAAAGAGTCAGACATGACTAAGCGACAAACTCTAGAAGTTGGAGGCCTGAGATCGAGGTGTCAGCATGGTTGATTCCTTACGAGGCTGGCGAGGTGGGGGCAGTGGAGAGTCTGCTCCATGCCTCTCTCCTGGGGTCTGCCAGTTAGCTAGCAATCTTTGGCACTTCTCAGCCTGTAAATCATCTCTCCATCTCTGCCTTTATCTTCACATGGCATTCTCTCTGTGCATTGTCTCTGTATTCAAATATCACCTTTATATGAGAATACCCTTTGTATTGATTTAGAGGCCCACCTTACTCCTGCATGACCTCATCTTAACCTAACTAGCTATATCTTTAACTGCTCTATTCCCAAGTAAGGTCACATGCTGAGGTACCGGGGGATAAGACTTCATTGTGTGGATTTTGAGGGGACACCATTCAACTCATAACAAGTACCACAAATAATCTAGGGGATCATAAATAGTAGGTTAATATATAGTAACAGTTTTGGAATGATTCATACAAAGCAATTAAACATAGTTACTTTGGGGATGAGAGTAAGGTCGACCAGCGTAGAGGTAGAAATAAAGGAGATTTACTTTCACCTGTAACATCTTCACTTTTAATAAGGAGAGGTAGTTGACCATTGCCTGTTTAAGTAAAAAATAATATAAATAAATTAAGGCTGTGCAGTGATTCCAGTGGAAATGCTACCAACAGCCAAGGTACATTTTGGAAATCTGTGGGCAGCATTGTCAGCTGTTGCAGTGATTGGGGGCTACATGTTGTTTCCCCCACTGTGAAGAACTGTCTAATGTTCTACACCATTTTAAATGTCCTGCTACACATTTATACACAAAAACAAAAGGACATCTTGATGTGAATTTAATATACACTAAATTTTCTAGGAATGCAGACTTTGCACCTGTAAATTAAGGAGAGACTGTACTTTGTTTGAGGCTTCCCAGTGGTTTAGTGGTAAAGAATCTGCCTGCAATGCAAGAGCTGCAGGAAACTTGGGTTCAGTCCCTGGGTTGTGAAGATCCCCTAGAGAAGGGAAAGGCTACCCACTCCAGTATTATTCTTCCCTGGAGAATCCCATGGACAGAGGAACCTGGCAGGCTACAGTGCACAGAGATGCAAAGCGTTAGACATGACTGAAGTGAATGAGCATGCACAGACATACTTTGTTTGGTTCAGAACTTCACCATAAGACTTCACCTTATGGGAAAATAGGTCCCCAACATCAACACCACTCTCAATATCTGAGCCACCCCTAGGACACCTCTAGGGTAGACACACATATAGTTGTCATAACCCTGATGATTGTTCATACATGTACAGTAACTAAGCACTTAATTCTGTCTTCCAAGGTGGGGACATCAGCTAAAGCTTTGGAAGTGGAAGAGAGGCAATGAATTCAGGAGATATGCTGAAAGCAAAACTTGAAAGGAAGTGACTGTATATTACATTTTAGATTGGAAAGGACAGGACCATCAAAAAAGCCTCTGAGATTTTTAACTTGAGCTATTAAAACACGTGTGGACATGAAAAAGAGGATGCTGGCTTCACGGGGAACATTTCTGCTCAAGTCACATGTGGGAAAGAGCAAGATGTTCACAGGCATCAAATGACACATGGTTTAGTGACTAAGAGATCCTGAGTTGGGAGTGACCATACAACTGGGAAATGAAGAACATACAAAATCAGGAGGGAAAAGGCCTTAACAACTTGAGGGCAAGCCTCCAAAGGACATGTGCACCTGAGGAAAGTTATGAGGAGATCTTACCTCTCTTCTGAACTAGAAGCAGCTCAAGATAAAAGGCAAATAAATACATGACAACAAAACACAAACCCTGTGACTTACATCACTGTGGTGTTCTTCATCCTGTCTAGCACAGTGCAGGGAATCCTGTAAGCATCTAAAAATACCCATCAGCTTACTTTCCATGGCTCTTTCTCCCCCTGGAACTTTCATGAAGGGGGAAGAACGTTCTTACCAAGTGGGCTTCCCCAAGCACAGATATCATCCTGATCTGTGGGCAGATATCTCCCGAAGCTCATTGCAGGTGTCAATGCTCAGAGTTCTCTGGCAGGCAAGGAGGAGACCATCTGCACATGACCACAGTCAGGGCTCAGGGCTCTGCCTTCGCAGTTCAGGGAATTGGGGACTTGTCCCTGGGAGACAGGCCAGCTCCCCGCTTTTCCTTGCCTCTGCTGCTCCTGCTGCTAAGTCACTTCAGTCGTGTCCGACTCTGTGCAACCCCATAGACGGCAGCCTACCAGGCTCCCCTGGCCCTGGGATTCTCCAGGCAAGAACACTGGAGTGGGTTGCCATTTCCTTCTCCAATGAATGAAAGTGAAAAGTGAAAGTGAGGTCGCTCAGTCATGTCCGACTCTTAGCGACCCCATGGACTGCAGCCTACCAGGCTCCTCTGTCCATAGGAGTTTCCAGGCAAGAGTACTGGAGTGGGGTGCTATTGCCTTCTCCTCCCTTGCCCCTAATACTGGAAAAAAACCATAACTGAGCTAAACCAAGTGTCATTCCCAAAATGCTTTACCCAGCCCAAATCCACAAGAAATGCCACAATCCTATTCCACGCCCACGACCGTCCTTCCTCTCCTGATGGTGACCTTGAAACCTCGAGGACACTCCCTCCCTTTGGCTTCATCCACGTCCCACTTGCCTCCCAGGACACGCTGGATGGAGTAAGGGCTCTGTCACCGAGGGCACATACCTGTGGTCACATAAACACATAAACACTTTCACTAGCAGCCACGCTTTTAGGCTCTGGCCAGGGAGACAGCCGACAGCCAGACAGGAGACACACTGCTCGGTATTGACTACTGCCGAGCATTCACGGTCCACCCCGGCAGGAAATGGGTTCCAGATGTGTCCTCTGCTGAGCCTGTAATGGAGTCAGAGCATCATAAATGGGGCTTCTAGCCTGGCTCCCCAAACTGTGTCAGTCCCCTGGACAATGCTGGAAAAGTGGGGGGAAATTTGGGGAAAATGTAAGAACATGCTGCCTTGGTGTGCACAGTTTCAACAGAAAGATATTGTGTTCTGAGTTTCCAGGTCCTATTTTGGTTATGCTTTTTGAAGATAACACTGTGTGTGTGTATACACAAGCAGGGAGGGGAATGAAGGAAATGGTAGAGGCGAAGGGCAGAGGAGATCCTGTGTCACTTACAAAAAGATTTTGTGTGTTTTAGACAAACTAAGATAATATTGTGATCCATGTCAACCCAGGAATCTAATAAGTGTAAAAAAAAAAAAAAAAAAAAAGATGAATATGCTCTTTTCATTTCATTTTTGCTGTTAAGTAGATATTGTGGGAACAGGGCACCCAACACAAGATGGTTGCTGATTTTTATTAATAAGCATTCAAACAGAATACTTTTCTTCTAAATTTTCATAGTTTACAAGTTTACACGTGTGTAACCGTGGCATCTCTGTACTTGGATAATTCTTCGTTCATAGGGATAATGGCTTAAAAATCTCACTTGAAAGTAGACTTTAAACAATACAAGGTCACGACAGCCTGAGAAAAGAAAACATAAATAACCTCTAGAGATTTCCGTAAGTAAACAATCTTAGCTGGGGACTCTGAGCTTTAAAATTTAAAAAAAAAAACCCTTGAGGATTCATCATTGTTCAGAATTATCATGAGATAAGCAAGTAGCATAGACCAGTCCTTCCAATGAGCAGCAGCTGAGGACTGCCTTGGTCCTGGAAGGTTGCATGGGTGATTTACAAGCTATTTGAATCCACCTGAATAAGAGTCACTGCCAAGGTCACTGAGTGACCTTGATAAGTCACTTAACCCTTCTGGTCCTCAGCTTTTCCCTTTGTAATGACTACAGTCCATGACAGCTCAGATCTCAGAATTTAATTTTTTAAAGCCTCATATATTTTAAGCAATATTCAATCATCATACAGTTTGTAAGGTCTGAGGCCCTTCCATCTTTGTAATCCTAAAGATATTGACACTTCTTGTAGGATCACACTGTTTATTTGGGCTTCCCTGGTGGCTCAAGTGGTAAAGAATCCACCTGCAATGTGGGATACCTGGGTTCAGTCCCTGGGTTGGGAAGATCTCCTGGAGGAGGGAATGGCAACCCTCTCCAATATTCTTACCTGGAGAATCCCCATGGACAGAGGAACCTGGTGGGCTACAGTTCATGATGTCGCAAAGAGTCGGACATGGCTGAGTGACTAAGCACATATTGAGGGTTTCCCAGGTGGCGCTAATAGTAAAGAGCCTCCTGCTAATACAGGAGATGCAAGAGATGCAGATTTGATCCCTGGGTTGGGAAGATCCCCTGGAAGGGGATATGGCAATCCACTCCAGTATACTTGCCTGGAGAACACCATGGACAGAAGAACCTGGCGGGCAACATTCCATGGAGTTGCACAGAGTTGGACATGCCTGAAGTGACTGAGCATAGCACTATCTATTCTATGCCTTGGGGCTTGCTATAACCAGACAAGTACATGGGATGTTCAAAAGCAAGAGATCCTTTTATACTGGGAGGGTAAGATAAACCTCATGAAATAAACAGCAAGATCCATTCCAGATGGTTCCATCCACCTTCTGCCTGACAGTTCTGTCTACTGAGAATCCCTCATGATTTCAAATAAAAGGGGCATCAATGTTCTTAGCAAAGAAGAGAGATTTGCTCATAGCTCTCAGTTGTTCATTTCACTGTAGACATAAAGTTTCTCCCTGAAAGCTGAAGCTCACTTTAAGTTTTCTCAGACCAGGGGTCAACCAATAGATTTTATTATATATAAGCCAACATTTTAAGTTCAGAGAATTTCACGATTGTACTAAAAACTATGATCCAATCTATCCAAACAGAGAAAAATCAAATCATACTAAATATTCAACCATTAGTCAAATACATAGTCATCTTTTTTAAAATGTTTTGATTACATAGTAAAATATGAATTCATTTTTTATTGTAAAAAATTGAAATAATAGCAATGCAAGTAGACTCACTCTAAAATATTATCTCTAGTCTCTGTTCTATTACTATATTTAATGCCTGTCATGAATTGAGTGTGTAACCACTCAACCCTTTTGCTATTTACATATGAAATTGTACAAATAAATATTTCTGTGTGAAGTCTGTATTTTTTATATAAATAGAATAATTCTTTACTTCTCTGAAAGTTTTTAATTGGCAAGAAGTCTTTTGGTATTTCTGTAAGTGCAAAAACAGATTTCTTGTGTTTAAAAAATTGCTGCATAATATTCCATAGAATGCATTATGAAGTTATTACTCTATTGGTGGAAATTCAAGGTTGCTTTTCTTAAAAAAAAAAAAAAAAAAAAGTTCCGTAAAATACTACAGGGAACAGTCCTGTACCTGCATCCTTGCACACATGTGGCTGTTTCTCTTGGGTCAGTACCAAGAAGTGGGATTGTTGGCTCCAGTGATAAGTGCAGTTTTAAATGGTTTGGCAAAGTGCCTTATAAAAAGGCAGTGCAACGTTGACTCCTGACCAGAGATTTCCCTTAAATGGAGAGTTGCCTATCATTCATGATTTCATCAATATATGAGTGATTGAGTGAAGTCACTCAGTCATGTCCAACTCTTTGCGACCCCATGAACTGTAGCCGACCAGGCTCCTCCCTCCATGGGATTCTCCAGGCAAGAGTACTGGAGTGGGTTGCCATTTCCTTCTCCAGGGGATCTTCCTGACCCAGGGATCGAACGCAGGTCTCCCACATTCCAGGCAAATGCTTTAGCCTCTGAGCCACCAGGGAAGCCCATCAATATATATTATTATCTAATTTAGAAATATAATATTTCCTGGCCTTCCCTGGTGGTGGTGTGGATAAGAATCTGTCTGCCAGTGCAGGAGACATGGGTTCAATCCCCAGTCCAGGAAGAGTCTACATGCTTTGGAGCAAAAAAACTCATGAGCCACAGCTACCAAGCCCGCATGCCACAAGTAATGAAGCCCACGTACCTCAAACCTGTGCACTGCAACAAGAGAAGCCACCACAGTGAGAAATCTGCACACTGCAACAAAGAATAGCCACGGCTCCCCACAACTAGAGAAAGCCTGCACAAAAAGCAATGAACACCCAGCACAGCCAAAAAATTATTCAATTAAATAAAATTTTTAAAAATATATTTAGTCTAAAAGGTGAAAAAACAATTTTGAGTTTTTTGATTACTAGTGTGGTTGTGCATTTAAAAATAATTTACTGGTGATTTCTATTTCTTCTATGAATTGCTTATTCATATCCTTTGAATCTTTTTTTTCTGATGAGTTGTTATTTTTTATCATAGACATTCTTCATATATTCTGATAGCTTTCCTTTTCCTGTTATATATGTTGAAATTATTTTCTCTTGGTTTGATGACAGCTTTTGGACTTTGTCTATCGGATCTTTGGCAATTGAAAGTTTTCCTTTATCTTCCTCTTCAAGTATTCTTGGATAATACTTTTGCATAAATTCATTTGCATAATTAGTAATCTGTAAGCCCTTTTTTAAAGTACATCTTTGTTCTTTCTTTCCCTTGTATCAGTCCCCTGATCTTGACCGACATTAGTCCCCTGTCCCACCTCCATCCAATTCAGCTATATGCAAAACGAAAAACAAAGATTTGTAAAACTGAAAAAAAAAAAAAGGAACAAAATATAGTAAGCAAACACTACCAAGTAAAAGAAAGTTGTTGCAGGTATGTTATTACAAGATAGCATACTTTAAACAAAAAGCATTCTTAAGAATAAAAAGGAACTGAGAGAGTAACATTGAAACTTATACATTACCACATGTAAAACAGATAGCTAGTGGGAAGTTGCTGTGTAACACAGCGCTCTCAACCTAGTGTTCTGTGACAACCTAGAGGGGTGGAAAGGAGTTGGGGTAGGAAGGGAGGTTCAAGAGGGTGGGGGCATATGTACACTTATAACTGATTCACACTGATGTATGGCAGAAAACCGACACAATATTGTAAAGCAATTCAGCTCAGTTCAGTTCAGTTCAATCGCTCAGTCGTGTCCGACTCTTTGCGACTCCATGAATCGCAGCATGCCAGGTCTCCCTGTCCATCACCAACTCCCCGAGTTCACTCAGATTCATGTCCATCGAGTCAGTGATGCCATCCAGCCATCTCATCCTCTGTCATCCCCTTTTCCTCCTGCCCCCAATCCCTCCCAGCCTCAGAGTCTTTTCCAGTGAGTCAACTCTTTGCATGAGGTGGCCAAAGTACTGGAGTTTCAGCTTTAGCATCATTCCTTCCAAAGATCCCAGGGTTGATCTCCTTCAGAATGGACTGGTTGGATCTCCTTGCAGTCCAAGGGACTCTCAAGAGTCTTCTCCAACACCACAGTTCAAAAGCATCAATTCTTTGGCGCTCAGCCTTCTTCACAGTCCAACTCTCNATCTAGATGTGTATAAGAGACAGGGTTGGATCTCCTTGCAGTCCAAGGGACTCTCAAGAGTCTTCTCCAACACCACAGTTCAAAAGCATCAATTCTTCGGCGCTCAGCCTTCTTCACAGTCCAACTCTCACATCCATACATGACCACAGGAAAAACCATAGCCTTGACTAGACAGACCTTAGTCGGCAAAGTAATGTCTCTGCTTTTGTATATGCTATCTAGGTTGGTCATAACTTTTCTTCCAAGGAGTAAGGGTCTTTTAACTTCATGGCTGCAATCACCATCTGCAGTGATTTTGGAGCCCACAAAAATAAAGTCTGACACTGTTTCCACTGTTTCCCCATCTATTTCCCATGAAGTGATGGGACCAGATGCCATGATCTTCGTTTTCTGAATGTTGAGCTTTAAGCCAGCTTTTTCACTCTCCTCTTTCACTCTCATCAAGAGGCTTTTGAGTTCCTCTTCACTTTCTGCCATAAGGGTGGTGTCATCTGCATATCTGAGGTTATTGATATTTCTCCCGGCACTCTTGATTCCAGCTTGTGTTTCTTCCAGTCCAGCGTTTCTCATGATGAACTCTGCATATAAGTTAAATAAGCAGGGTGACAATATACAGTGACAATAAGGGTGACAATAAGTTGCTACAGTTCTGTCCAACTCTGTGCGATACTATGGACTGTAGCCTGTCAAGCTTCTCTGTCCATGGGATTCTCCAAACAACGATACTAAAGTGGGTTGACATTCCCTACTCCAGGGGATCTTCCTGACCCAGGGATCAAAGCCACATCTTTTATGTCTGCTGAATTGGCAGGGGAGTTCTTTACTACTAGCACTACCTGGGAAGCCCCCAAATCAATAAGTTACCCTTTTATAATTAATCCCCACTATTGGAAATAAAGACATAATGAGATTTTTCTCTATCTAAATATGTACTTTCCAATATGACCATTGTAAATACTTCTCCCAAATTTACACAAAGAAATTTATTTTTCATTAAAATTCTTCCAAGTAAGAAACAAGTATTGATTGCATTCTGAGGGTCAGTTTCATATATCATACCCAAATTACATATAAGAACACAGTCATTGAGCATATATAAAGCAATCTTGATTCCAGCTTGTGTTTCTTCCAGTCCAGCGTTTCTCATGATGTACTCTGCATATAAGTTAAATAAGCAGGGTGACAATATACAGCCTTGACGCACTCCTTTTCCTATTTGGAACCAGTCTGTTGTTCCATGTCCAGTCCTAACTGTTGCTTCCTGACCTGCATACAGATTTCTCAAGAGGCAGGTTAGGTGGTCTGGTATTCCCATCTCTTTCAGAATTTTCCACAGTTTATTGTGATCCACACAGTCAAAGGCTTTGGCATAGTCGATAAAGCAGAAGTAGATGTTTTTCTGGAACTCTCTTGCTTTTTCCATGATCCAGCGGATGTTGGCAATTTGATCTCTGGTTCCTCTGCCTTTTCTAAAGCCAGCTTGAACATCAAGGAGTTCACGGTTCACGTATTGCTGAAGCCTGGCTTGGAGGATTTTGAGCATTACTTTACTAGCATATGAGATGAGTGCAATTGTGTGGTAATTGGAGCATTCTTTTTGCATTGCCTTTCTTTGGAATTGGAATGAAAACTGACCTTTTCCAGTCCTGTGGCCACTGCTGAGTTTTCCAAATTTGCTGGCATATTGAGTGCAGCACTTTCACAGCATCATCTTTCAGGATTTGAAACAGCTCAACTGGAATTCCATCACCTCCGCTAGCCTTGTTCGTAGTGATCCTTTCTAAGGCCCACTTGACTTCACATTCCAAGATGTCTGGCTCTAGATTAGTGATCACATCATCATGATTATCTGGGTTGTGAAGATCTTTTTTGTACAGTTCTTCCGTGTATTCTTGCCACCTCTTCTTAATATCTTCTGCTTCTCATTTGTAACCAAGTGAATTGATAGTACTGTAATATTCTGGATAAAAATACAAAGTGAATAAAATCTAAAGTAGCATATTAAAGAAAAATAAAATAAAATAAGGTTATTCCTCTCCCAGGTAATATTCAGGAGCAGGTGGGTAATTCAGGGCACCTGATGGGCAGTTCTACTCTATGAAGCATTCTGGAACTCAGATTGCTATTTTATCCCTGATAGGCATATCTATGGTAAAAGCTGGTTTACCAGAATCACATAAGCCTTCCAGCCCTCTGAAGGAGAGAGAGAGGAGGGCAAGCAGTTTCTTTCCTAAAGGATGTGACCAGAAATGTGCATGTTACCACTTATATTCACATCTCATTGAGAAAGAGTTATTCAATTGGTCACACCGAGCTGCAAGGAAGTCTGAGATTTTTAGCCTCTAACTGAGCAGCTGTGTGTTCAGCTTAAACTCAGGAGATTCTCTTACTAGACAGAAGAAGAGAATATCAAATATTGTTAGATACTTGGCCATCTGTGCCAAACTCTTGCTTTGGTGTTCTTACAGTCATTATTATACTTATAGATGCCAAGTGTAAATTCGTGGATTCCTAAAATGGGTTAACTCTGGAAAAATCCTGCTTTTAGTTTTAATTTTGCTTATTGTATATAATTTATCAAATCCTCAAATACTGTAAATAAATTATAGAATCTCCTTGGAGAAGTGTTAAAAAAATATTATTTTGAATGAGCCCTGGAGGAATTTTGCTTACAGATTTAGCCCAGTTTATCTTTTAGTTCAGTTCAGTCGCTCAGTCTTGTCCAACTCTTTGCGACCCCATGGACTGCAGCACACCAGGCCTCCCTGTCCATCCCCAACTCCTGGAGTTTACTCAAATTCATGTCCATTGAGTCCATGATGCCATCCAACCATCTCATCCTCTGTTGTTGACTTCTCCTCCAGGCTTCAATCTTTCCCAGCATCAGGGTCTGTTCAAATGAGTCAGTTTTTCACATCAGATGGCCAAAGTATTAGAGTTTCAGCTTCAACATCAGTCCTACCAATGAATATTTAGGACTGGTTTCCTTTAAGATGGACTGGTTGGATCTCCTTGCAATCCAAGGGACTCTCAAGAGTCTTCTCCAACACCGTGGTTCCAAAGCATCAATTCTTTGGCACTCAGCTTTCTTTAGGGTCCAACTGTCACATCCATACATGACTACTGGAAAAACCATAACTTTGACTAGATGGACCTTTGTTAGCAAAGTAATGTCTCTGCTTTTTAATATGCTGTCTGTTGCTGCTGCTGCTAAGTCACTTCAGTTGTGTCGACTCTGTGCAACCCCATAGACAGCAGCCCACCAGCCTCCCCCGTCCCTGGGATTCTCCAGGCAAGAACACTGGAGTGGGTTGCCATTTCCTTCTCCAATGCATGCAAGTGAAAGGTGAAACTGAAGTTGCTCAGTCATGTCTGACTCTCAGCGACCCCATAGACTGTAGCCCACCAGGCTCCTCCATCCATGGGATTTTCCAGGCAAGAGTACTGGAGTGGGGTGCCATTACCTTCTCTGAATATGCTGTCTAGGTTGGTCATAACTTTTCTTCCAAGGAGCAAGCGAGTTTATGATTTTCCTTATTCTGTCTCATCTGCATAAGATGCATAGAGATGGTGTGTTACTGGAAATACTGCAAGGCAACTTCCCTTGAGAGTACTTAAATCCCATGATGAGAAGAGACACAGCTAGCTAGTAAACAGTAAAAGCTATCATATCTGTAATTGCAGTTGCTCCTGGAATAAAAGAATTAAATGTGGTAGGATTAACATGAAAGCACTGGACGGCTGTTATTTACTGCTTTACTTTTGGAGGGTGAGTCCTGTTGGAAGTTGATTTTTAAAAAGTTGGTGGTTTGCAAAATTATTTACTTAATACGAAGTTTTGGTTAGAAAGCAGGGAAATTATGAGAGTAGTCACCCAAGGACATGTGAATGTACACCAGTCAATCAGAAGTGTTTTCCCAACACTTCCATTTACCAACACTTGCATTTATGAAGTTTCTTTTTCTAGCTCTCAGAAATCTGACTGGTGATTTCATTAACAGCAAATTCTAGAACTGTGCTGTTCAACATGGTGGTCAGTAGCCACATGTGGCTGTTGAGCACTCAAAATGTGGTTAGTCCATAAATGTATACATTGGATTTCAAAGACCTGTTTTGAAAAAATAGTGTAGACTATCTGATGAATTTTTAATATTGTAGACTATCTGATGACTTTTTAATATTTAATATGGTTAAGTGATGGTATTTTAAATACATTGGGTTAAATAAAATCTAATAAAAAAATATTACAAACACTGATTCGACCTGTTTTCATGTTTTTAATGTGACTAATAGAAAAATTTTAATTATATTATGATTCACATCATATTTCTATTGAACGATGATGATTTAGAAGCTAAGAGAGAGGATAGCTAATCTCTTTTTCCGGGCTTGAATTGATGAAAGTGAAAGAGGAGAGTGAAAAAGTTGGCTTAAAGCTCAACATTCAGAAAACGAAGATCATGGCATCTGGTCCCATCACTTCATGGGAAATAGATGGGGAAATTCCCCAAATGGAAAGATATGAGTTTCTTGACTGTAATTTCCCCAAGCTCACCACAATGGTTGAAAACAGGCCTGCACCAAAGCACATCACTGTAAAATGTCAGAACACTGTCCTCCAGACAGAACACATGTGCTCACATGTGCACACACACATCATATTCAAGGATCAGGAATCAGAATGAAGAATGGTTCCATACTCCTCAAAAGTTACACTGAAAAAATACAAAACAGTGGAGTGATGCCTTATCTCTAACTTAGAATTCTACCAACCCAATGAGCCAAAATATTTGCCCAAATATGAACACTGAATATACACAATTGCAGGCATACACATCTAGATCCAACCAGTCCATTCTGAAGGAGATCAACCCTGGGATTTCTTTGGAAGGAATGATGCTAAAGCTGAAACTCCAGTACTTTGGCCATCTCATGCGAAGAGTTGACTCATTGGAAAAGACTCTGATGCTGGGAGGGATTGGGGGCAGGAGGAGAAGGGGACGACCGAGGATGAGATGGCTGGATGGCATCACTGACTCGATGGATGTGAGTCTGAGTGAACTCCGAGAGATGGTGATGAACAGGGAGGCCTGGCGTGCTGCGATTCATGGGGTCGCAAAGAGTCGGACACGACTGAGCGACTGAACTGAACTGAACTGAACTGATGGCACATTGTCTTAATCCAAAGGTTATAGAGTTTTAAACCAACAGCCTCTCCACCCTATAATCTCTCATACTCCAAATCACTGATACTCCAAGGACACTGATAATATATCCCAGGGTCATTGGCCGTGGGTTGAAAATTTCTAACAGTGGCTGTGTTACTGCTCTGCATGATGATCCTTTCTGCTTATGGACAATTCTAACTATCAGAAACTCTTTCTTCACAGTGAGAAGAATGTTAGCTCTCTGTTACTTTCAGCTCCTTCTAAGATTTTCTCTTTTAGAATAATTAAAATAAATCTAATCTTTCTTGCTATATGAGTCTTCCCATTTAATTAATTTAAAAGGTATGAAGTACTGTATGCATGCATGCATGCTCAGTCACTAAGTCATGTCTGACTTTTGCGACCCTGGAGACTGTAGCCCACCAGACTCCTCTGTCCATGGAATTTTCCAGGCAAGAATACTGGAATGGTTTGCCATTTCCTCCTCCACAGGATCTTCCCAACCCAGGAACTGAACTCACGACTTTGGTGTCTCCTGCATTGGCAAGTAGATTCCTTACTGCTGAGCCACCTTGGAAGCCCAAGGTATTGTGTAAGTAATGTACACAATATCTTGTGCCCTTCATCTGCCCCAGCTCAAGTGGACTCCTCCCCAGGACAAACAGAGCAATTCCTGTTTCCTGTACTTGTTTGACACATTCTCATTTGTTAATAGAAGTTCTTTTATCAGAACAGGCAATCTCTACAGATATAAGTTTGTGCAGGAGAGCAAGAGTCTTTATAAGATAAAAATATGAACTGACCTCTAAAAAAGTTAGCCTACACCAACTTCATTTTCAATTTAACACTCCTGTCTCTAGTACACAATACTTGCTTCCAAAACAAGTGATTTAAATACCAAAAGGATGTGAAGCACCAGGGGGAAATTGATGAAGCCTTCAAAGAATTTTTATGATGGTGCAGCAAAATTCATATAATCTGAATTGTCTCTCGTACTATCAAACAATTTTTTTGGTCAGGAAAGTTTTTTTCTTAAAAAAAAAAAAAAAAAAAAAACACCGAGCTTGTGTGATAGGTTAAAAAAACATGGCCTAAATGTTAGATTAATGAATGAATTAGGAAATATCTAGGAACATAAATTTTCATCCTGGAAAATATAATACTATATTTTCTTGAAATCCTGCATTTTTTCCTCAACTCTACATCCTTTATTTTTGAGAAGAAAAATCCCAAATTATTACCCTTTTATCCCTTCCCTTTTGCAACCCTCTATGTTTTTAAGTACCGTATGATACCTTACAAGGACTTTGTAGTGGTTTGAATGGTGGCCCCCTAGAGATATCTGCAAAGACCTTTATCCAAATAAACTCACATTCATAGGTTACAGGGGTGAGGATATGGAAGTATCTCTTGGGGTCCACCATTCAAGCGACTACAGAGGCCTTGTAAGATATCATATGATACTTAAAAACATCAAGAGGGCTGCAAAAGGGAAAGGATGAAAGGGTAATATTTTGGGATTTTTCTTCTCAAAAATAAAGGATACAGAGTTAAGGGGGGAAAATGTAGGATTTCAAGAAAATACAGTATTCTGTTTTCCAGGATGAAAATTTCCATTCCTGGATGTCTTTGGTAGGTCCTAAAGCCAATGACTTCCCTGGTGGCTCAGAAGGTAAAGCCTCCATCTACAATGCGGGTTAAAGCCTCTGTCTACAACTCTCACATCCAATTCTGGAGAAGGGAATGGCAAGCCACTCTAGAATTCCTGCCTGGAAAATCCATTGGACAGAGGAGCCTGGTGGGACAGAGGAGTCCATGGGATTGCAGAGTCGGACATGACTAAGCAGCTAACACTTTCACTCTCACATCCATACTTGACCACTGGAAAAACCATAGCCTTAACTATACAGAACTTTGTCAGCAAAGTAATGTCTCTGCTTTTTAATACACTATCTAGGTTTGTCATAGCTTTTCTTCCAAGGAGCAAGTATCTTTTAATTTCATGGCTGCAGTCACAGTCTGCAGTGATTTTGGAGCCCAACAAAATAGTCTGTTACTATTTCCATTATTTCCCCATCTATTTGCCATGAAGTGATGGAACCAGATGCCATGATCTTAGTTTTGTGAATGTTGAGTTTTAAGCCAGCTCTTTCACTCTCCTCTTTCACCTTCATCAAGAGGCTCTATAGTTCCTCTTCACTTTCTGCCATAAGGATAGTATCATCTGCATATCTGAGGTTATCAATATTTCTCCCAGCAATCTTGATTCCAGCTTTTGCTTCATCTAGCCTGGCACTTCACAGGATGTACTCAGCATATAAGTTAAATAAGCAGGGTGACAATATACAGCCTTGAGGTAGTCCTTTCCCAATTTTGAACCAGTCCATTGTTCCATGTCCAATTCTAACTGTTGCTTCTTGACCTGCATACAGATTTCTCAGGAGGCAGGTCAGGTGGTCTGGTATTCCCTTCTCTTTAATAATTTTCCACAGTTTATTGTGATCTACACAGTCAAAGGCTTCAGCATAGTCAATGGATTGAAGTAGATATTTTTCTGGAATTCTCTTGCTTTTTCTACGATCCAACAGATGTTGCAATTTTGATTTCTAGTTCCTCTGCCTTTTCTAAATTCAGCTTGAACATCTGGAAGTTCTCAGTTCATGTACTGTTGAAGCCTGGCTTGGAGAATTTTGAGTGTTACTTTGCTAGCGTGTGAGATGAGTGCAGTTGTGCAGTAGTTTGAACATTCTTTGGCATTACTCGTGATAAAAAGCCTTAATTTATAAACTAGCTGAGGAGAGGGGAAGGAAATAGTCAACTTTCAATCTTCATTTTGGCCCAGGGAGCCAATATACTTTTTCTTGGTGTCAAGGTTGGATAGAAGTCAAATTATTCAACCCTAAACCATAATCTGTACTCTACCATTATCTTGATAATTTAAGCAAGTTATTTTCTTTCTTTGGGTCTAAGTTTGCCTCTCCCTACAATTAAAATAGTAAATTAGATCAGAACATCTCAAACGGGTATTCTGAGGAATTCTGTTTTGAAGGATATAAATGAGTATACCACCTCCTCCCACAATACCCTTACCCAGAGCCAGGTTAACTGTTGCTGAGATGTGTCCAACTCTTTGTGACCCCATGGACTGTAGCCCACCAATCTCCTCTGTCCATGGAATTCTCCAGGCAAGAATACTGGAGTGGGTTGCCATTCCCTTTCCAGGAGATCTTCCCAACCCAGGGATTGAACCTAGGTCTCCCACATTGCAGGCATATTCTTTACCTTCTGAGCCACCAGTCAAGACCCTAACATCTTATTGGTGCATCTAAAATACTACAGAGAGAAAAAGAACTGCAAACAAATCTTGGCTAAAGGCCTAGGGATGGGAGTTAAAATTCCAAATAAATAGAGAGGAAAAGAAAGCAAACTTTACATATGTCTCCATTAGCTTCATCACTTACATCTTAGCACTAATTTAGTTAGCAAACGGTAAGCATAAAATTTAATGCATAATCCATTTTCCCAGGGATTTTACTATCATACTGCTGATTCCAAACTAATGTTAATCACAATAGATTCTCAATCAATTGACTCTTGCTCAATTGATAAAGGGTCACCTGTTTTTATTAAGTGGAAGAAGGTTACTGCTTCCCTGATAACATTATATAACTAGAAGTGAAAAAATATTTCATTTAAAGGAGTGTCTCCAAGCTTTATGGGTTTACTAAATTTTAAAGAATGATTAATAGATTAGCTTTTTCATGGAGATCTATTTAAAATGCTTCGTGTCCATGTGTTTAATCTCATCCCTTTAATAGAGTCTAGCAACTTTATCTTCAGGTGATTTTTACCCACTGAGAGAAAGTTTGCATCTGTGGTTTTGATCTCAAAACTCTCATTTTTCAAAGAATCAGAAAGGACACGGTTATACATCAAAGGATATTCAGATGAAAAATTTAAAGCTCAGCAGGATTCTCAGACTTCAAATGACCATATGTTGTGTTTTTCATAACATGTCATGTTGTGCTTTAATGAGTGTGACCTCTTTCGTATTTGTCATTTCTTAAGGCATATCAAGCAAGCAGTAGTGGGCTTAAATACATTGTCTTTCATGTAAGACCTCTTGGGGGATTCCTCAGTAATCCATGAGCAAAGATAAAGCTAGGAGTTCCTAACTTCCCACTGGGCAGTCTGTCGGATCTTGCCATGACCAGATGCCTGGCTTTTCATGGTGGGAATAAAGTGCTGGCAAGGTGGTCCGGCAGATGCTGGGGCGTCACCTTAGGAATTCTGATGAAGCAGCTTTGAGTCAAGACCAGAACTTCAAAAGAAGCAACAGAGCCCTTCAGAAGAGTACTCACCAAACAGTTATCCTAAGGGCTAATTTTAACTTGGCAAGGTTTCTAGTGACCTTTTCCCTTTTGCTTATATATCATTCCCAGTTATGGGGGTCAACGGGCTTAAGGCTAGGAGTAAATGCACCCAAAGAGTCCTTTATTGTATGGGATTCTAGGAAAAAAGAGGCCATTTTTTGCCGAATTTAAGTGCAAATTTGAGATATTTCAAAACATTCACTTTTTTTGATTTTGACAGTCAGATTATCTTCATTTTGGAACATGGAGGAAGAGAAGGGAAGACAGAGGACAAAATGTCTCTGTTCCTAAGGGCATTCTGTTCCTAAGGGAATGTGGAAGAACAAGTCGGTGACTTCTAACTTAGGACAGAGGACAATAATAACTATTTAAAAACTCACCTGCCCAAGCTCCTGTATCCATTTGAGCAAATTTTCTTCCAGGCATATTTTGCCTATACATACATATTTAATTATTTAATCTCCCTGTGTGTGTGTGTGTGTTTAATAAACTCAAAGCTGTAGTTAAGCCTTTCCTACAATGTTGCAACTCCATGTTAACAGTTCTTTTCAAGGATGGTACACCTCCATATATTGAAAATCAGATAGCTCAGGAGAAACATTTAAATGGCTCTTCTTAATGTTCTGAAGTTCAGTGCAGCTATGAGTTTGGAAACCTGCAGGTGAAGACTGTCCTTTCTCTTCTGTCTTCTTCCTGCTGTTTAAACAGAGACTTGGAATCCATTTTTAGATGAGTGATGTAGTCTGTACCTTGTTGTAGAGCTTCTTGCCAGGAATGACAACATTCACCTCCTACATGTGCTCATGGGGTGGAAGTCATTGCCAGGCACAAGTCCCATTTTTCCATGATGATATAAGCCACCATATCCATGATGTAGTCTTAGCTCATGTTGGTAAGGCTCTGGTTATAAACATAATTTTTAATGACTGTTCTATCCACTCTAGGTTCTTGGTTGCAAACAACAACGCGAATGGCTAATTAAATTAATTAACTTAAAATTTAAATTAATGTAAAGGTGTTAATCTCTTGGAGGGCACAAGAGCCAGGCCTGAGGAATATACAGCTCAAATTATTGCCCCAGGATGCTTCAGGAACTTAACCGCACCTCTGACTTTGGGGGTGGAACACTGCTGCCCAATCCTCTGTCACTGCCCTTCTGGAAATCTCTCTGTGCCACTATGCCCCACCCTCAGCAGAATGGATTACTTTGTAGACACCTCTTTCTTCTCACCATGATTTTGAATTGGAATTTTGTTAAGAGTGAATCTGACACACAAGAGGAACATACAACACACCCCCATGCCCTAGCTGCAAGGGAACGTGGAAGAACAAGTCGGTGACTTCTAACTTAGGAACAGAGACATTTTGCCCCGATGTAAAGGCTCTTTTCTAAATAATTTAGTGTTAGTTATTTTTGGCTGTGCTGTCTTTCTCGCTACATGTGGGCTTTCTCTAGTTGTGGTGAGCAGGGGGATAGTCTTCATTGTGGTGCACGGGCTACTCACTGCTGTAACTTCTCTGGTTGTCGAGCCCACGCTCTAGAGTGTTCGGGCTTCAGTAGCTGTGGCGCATGAAATCTTCCCAGACCAGGGATGGAACTTGTGTTTCCCACATTGACAGACAGATTTTTATCCACTGTATCACTTATCCACTGTATCTACTTCCCTTTACAGGAAGTCCCTGTAAAGATTCTTCATAAGCTACTGGGCAAAGAAAAAGTCTAACAAAGTCCAAAATAACTGTGTATTGCTTTATAATGTATAAACATTTCATAGTGTAATTAATCATTACTGTTGAAAGGTTGGGCTACTAAGGGAAATACACTTTTTAGTCATGTTTATTGAGGTGTAATTTACATATGGGGCTTCCTAGGTGGCTCTTGGTAAAGAATCTGCCTGCAGCACAGAAAGTGCGGGTTCGATCCCTGGGTCAGGAAGATCCCCTGTAGAAGGAAATGGCTACCCACTCCAGTATTCTTGCCTTCAAAATCCCATGGACAGAGGAACTTGGCAGGCTATATATAGTCTATGGTGTTGAAAAGAGTCAGACAAGACTTGGCAATTAAATAACAACAATTTGCATATGACTAAAATCTTCCCTTTTCTGTGTACAGTTTTATGAGTGTTGATAAATGCATAAAGTCATTGAGCAAGCACCATAATCAAGATGCAGAATGATTATTTCACCTTCCAAAATCCCATTACGTGCCTCTTCATATTTCTCCTACTGCTCCCGCCTGTAGGTAACCAATGATTTATTTTTATCCCTATAGTTTTTCCTTTCCTAGATTGCAATATAAAAGGAATCATACAGTATATATCCTTTTTCACACTGCCTAATAATTTTGAGATTCATTCATGTTATTGTATATGTCAGTAGAGCATTCCTTTTTATTGTTGAGTAGTAGTCTATTATCGGAGAAGGCGATGGCACCCCACTCCAGTACTCTTGCCTGGAAAATCCCATGGGCGGAGGAGCCTGGAAGGCTGCAGTCCATGGGGTTCCTGAGGGTCAGACACGACTGAGCAACTTCACTTTCACTTTTCACTTTCATGCATTGGAGAAGGAAATGGCAACCCACTCCAGGGTTCTTGCCTGGAGAATCCCAGGGACGGGGGAGCCTGGTGGGCTGCCGTCTATGGGGTCGCACAGAGTCTGATACGACTGAAGCGACTCAGCAGCAGCAGCAGTAGTCTATTATATAGATGTACCTATTTGTTTATCTATTCACCACCTGAAGAAATTTAGGTTGTTTTGCAGTTTTTGACAATTATTAATATAGCAACTATAGACGTTGGCGTAAAGGTTTTTGTGTGAACAAAATTTTAACTTCACTTCAGTAAATACCTAGGAATGGAATTACTGGGTCATGTGGAATTACTGAGCTTCCCTTGTGGTACTAGTGGTAAAGAACCCACCTGCCACTTTAGGAGACATAAGAGACTTAGTTAGCTTCGATCCCTGGGTCAGAAAGATCCCCTGGAGAAGGGCATGGCAACCCACTCCAGTTTTCTTGCCTGGACAGAAGAGCCTGGCCAACTACAGTCCATAGTGTTGCTCAGAGTCAGACACAACTGAAGCCACTTAACATGCATGCATGATAAGGATATGTTTAACTTTATAAGAAACTGCCCATCTGTTTTCTAAAGTGGACATCCTGTTTTGCATTCCCACCAGCAGTGTATGAGAGTTCTAGCCGCATCTTCCCCAGCATTCAGTCTTGTTTTCATTTTAGCTATGCTAATATGTGTTAAAAATAATATTGATACTAATCTTCGATGAAATTCCAGGACAGAAAATAAATAAAAATATAGGAATCTCAGTGAAAAGTCATTTTCTATGTTCCCCCTTCTTCCCCTTCACTTGACTATTCTTGCTCCCTATTAACATTCCTTATAAAGTCTCACCTCCTTGGGAACAGGAAGAGAAATACAGAGTAGACACAGTAGAGTTAGGAGAATTTGTCGTAGCTGGTTACTTGGCCAGTCAAAAAAAATGTTCCATGTGAGAAAAGCTACTTAGGAAAGAGCCAGAAGACCTGTCTTGTACCATATTTTTATTTATCAAAAGCCCTTAATTTTAAAGGACACACACCCTTGCCTGTGGAAAAGAAGAAATAAAACCCACCTGGAAGTCCAAAAATTAGTGTCTATATATGCACTCTCTCTCTTGAGCCTGTTGTTGACTTTGGATATTCTTTTAATTTCTCTAGCTTCTAGATCTCTCCTTTATGTTGAATCTGCTCATCTAGGTTGTGGTTTGGCTCAGTTCCTGGTTTCTGCCCCATTACTTATCCATTGTCTTTCCCGCCTTGAACAACCCTTAATACCATACTCACTGACTCTGCTGGCTTCAGACCTGCTAGTGTCAGCATCTAGACACTTGTTATTGGCTTCAGACCCAGCCATCTCTTCAAGTTTCCACCCAACCCTTGCCCGAATGCTTGGGACTTGACATTATTGATGACTTGGTTGGAAACACCAGTGTAAATCAAATTTATGGATGCCGTTAAAGCCAGAAGTATAGCTAATGTGTAGGATGACAGAATTAGGACAAAGAATGTTCCCATAGGTTGGAACAAAGAACTGAAACTAATAAGGTAAACTGTAGCTGAATGAGGTTCTGAACTTAATTTTAAAACTCAGCTGCACAAGCGCGAGATGGGAAGTCATGGATTAGTTCTGCCATGTATGGAAATGACATAAGGTTTAAACAGACTACTTTCATGTGAGTCATTGGAGTGGTGGAGTAAGTGGGACTGCCGGAGATAACTGAATGTGGGCTGAAGCTTCATGACCAGAGTGAATTGGTCAAAGTAGACATGATCTCACTTTACACCACCTGTCAGACCACACTTGGAATATATAGGGTCAGTTTTGGGTCACACATGCTAAGGCAGATAAGGACAAACTGGAGTGCATCCACTTTCATTTCTCATCACAGTCTGGTTTCTGTCTCACCAAGGCATTTACATTTTTGTGAGCTAGTGCACACTTCATGCCTTTTCCTATTTGATCTCGCTGCACCATTTGACCCATGGACCACTCCTGCCTTCCTCAAGTTGTCTTCTCTTTGGTTTCTTGTCATTTATATCCTTTTCCTTCCCCCCACCCCGTCCCCCCACTTATCTCACTGTGACTTTTTCTCCTCCTTTGATACAAACATGGGTGTTCCTTAAGTTTCTCAGCCCACTTTCCTTCTTTAGATTCCCCAAAGGAGATCCTCTCCATTGCTGGAGCTTCAATTATCAAATGGATGCCTTTGACTGACTCCCAGATCCCTATTTCTAGGCTTGATATTTTTTGCACTCTTGTTCTATATTTGGGTTTGTTTTTTTTTTTTTTTTTTTTTTTTTTTTTTA
>SJYT01032819.1:158007-175398 GCA_006410635.1 Cephalophus harveyi
TTTTTTTTTTTTTTTTTTTTTTGTGAGAACATTTGATCAATAAATGCCAAAAAGTCAACAAAAAGTCTCTAAGGAGAATGATAAAATACAAAAAGGAGATAGATCTCTGAAAGTAGGACAAATCTAGTGGAAATTATTTGCAGTCTGGGAGCCTTTTAGATGTTTAACCATTGAAGTATTTGCTTTGCCTGAATCACATTCTGGAAAGAGGTGCTTTCTTGCAGGAATTAGGGAAGGGTTAGTAAGTGGAGAGGGAATGTTGGTGAGTCCCACTTCTAGAAATAAAGCAGGGCTGACAATGAACCAGACTTCCTTTTACTTTCTCAAAAGGAGTAAAAAATGGTAGACCTGGAAACTTACATCTAAGGACTTAACTTTTACATAACTTTTAGAGTTTTTACTTTTTTATTTCAATGTATCTTCCCCACAGTGCTTGAAAGCAAAAACTTTACTATAAAAAATGCTCTTTGTTTCCCTTTGAAGATAACAAGAAAAGGCGAAAGGGACAAAAATGTGCCTTCCTCTGGGCTGGGGAGAGATTTTCAAGGGAAAGGGTGCTAGGCTAAGTGCCTGTGTGTGTGCTAAGTCATTGCAGTTGTGTTCAGTTCTTTGCAACCCCTTAGACTGAAGCCCACCAGGCTCCTCTGTCCATGGGATTCTCCAGGCAAGAATACTGGAGTGGGTTGCCATGCCCTCCTCCAGGGGATCTTCCCAACCCAGGGATCAAATCCACATCTCTGGGTCTCCTGCATTGGCAGGTGGATTCTATACCACTAGCGCCACCTGGGAAGCTCATTGGGCTATGAGGTAGATAGAGGCTATTGAGGGAAAAAGGAAAAAAAGAAAACACAAGGAACTAGCTTGTAATTGAGCTGTGAAAAGACTCAACAGAGGAGCTCAAAGCCGTATTACATAAAAAGAGGTGAATTGGGGGATATTTAGTCTGGAAAAGACATCTCAGTTATTTGGAGATGTTTGAAATCTGTCAGGAGGAAAAGAGGTTAGAATGTTGTATATTTCCCTGATGGAAAAAATTGGACCCATGAGATGGAAATTATAGTTGAGGATGGTGGCAGAGGAGGAGTGGAACATGAGAGTAATATTTTTGCTCTCCAACCATCAGAGTCATCTGAAAACAAAATAATTTCCTTTGGGAGATAGTGATTTTTCCCATCCCTGGAGGATGACCAAAAGCAGGAGGTTTTAAAGGGGAAATGCAAGCACTGTGGATGCATTTGCATTCAGTGAACATTTAGGGTGTCTTCCAACCCTGAGTCTATGCTTCTATGAACATATTGAGTCTCTAGGCATACAGAAAAAACTCCCTCTCTTTTAAAAGTCATGAGTCAAAACATGAGAAATCACTAAAAATTTCTTCATGGTACATGTTTAAAGTGCCAAAATCAATGTTGTCAGCATGAAAGCCAAAAAAATTCAGAGGAAGAAGGCTTGAAATGATGGCAGGGAGCAGAGAGTGAGTCCTGATGTGGTCTTTTGTGTCAGATAGACAAGAAAAGAAAGGACATTCTTGGTGAGGTGGCATGCTACCAGATGTAAGCCCCAAAACCTTTTATTCAACCTTCATGAAAATTTTAAAAGGAACCCATGGGTCACTAGGTACAACAATATTCTAGCAAGAAAGCTGGAAGGGCAAAAACTGATACAAGTGCTCTTAAAATGTTATATCCTGAGGATCATCCTTTTCCAGAGAAAAGGAGAGGGATTAGGAATATTTACAAATCAGCTATCATAGAATTACGAAGAATACAGAATATTAACCAGGTGGGATAAATTTTCAAGTAAAATTTATCTTTACTTGTTTTGTGATTGGTTTTAAAATGTGTTTATTTTCCTTTTAAGGAGGACTGTAACATTTTCTGAAGACTACCCTTATTTTCTATAGAAAATAATGTTATTGACATGTTTGTTGGAGAGAATGGTGCTTGTTTATATGAAGCTAAATACTGCTTGTCACGGGTTAAATTTTCTCACTCTCCTGGCATAATTAACATGTTTATCATGACCAATGACCTTGTTATAATTAAGCAGTATGCTGCTAAGTTGCTTCAGTCATGTCCAACTCTGTGCGACCCCATAGATGGCAGCCCATCAGGCTCCCCCGTCCCTGGGATTCTCCAGACAAGAACACTGGAGTGGGTTTCATTTCCTTCTCCAATGCATGAAAGTGAAAAGTGAAAGTGAAGTTGCTCAGTCGTGTCTGACTCTTAGCGACCCCATGGACTGCAGCCTACCAGGCTCCTCCATCCATGGGATTTTCCAGGCAAGCATAGTGGAGTGGGGTGCCATTGCCTTCTCCAAATTAAGCAGTATATAAAATATATATTGCTAAGATGAGAAGGAATCTCTTTTAGACATTTCTTCTTACAAGGCTTATAAATTAAAAAAAAAAAAAAACTTTTAGGGCCTTCCCTGGTGGTCAAGTGGTTAAAACTATGCCTGCCAACACAGGGGACATGGGTTTGATCCCTGCTCTGGGAAGATCCCACATGCCCTGGGGCAACGAAGCCCAGGAGCCGTAACTGCTGAGCCCACAAGCAAAAATTACTGAAGCCCAGGTGCCTAGAGCCCATGCTCCACAAGAGAAGCCATCACAATGAGAAGCCCGTGCACTGCAACGAGGAGTAGCTCCCACTCCCTGCAAGCAGAGAAAGCCCGCATGCAGCCACGAAGACCCAGCACAGCCAAAAATGAATTAATAAGTAAATCTTAAAAAAAAAACTTTTAAATAAGAGATTCATTTTCCAAACAAATGCAAAAGCCAAAATTCTTTGATAGGTCAAAGTTAGAGTTGGGAATGATGGTGTTTTGTTCATCTAGTAGAGAATGGGGCTAAAGCAGGGCACAGACGTTGGGGAAGAATGTGAGAGGGGCCAGCGCTGGCTGTGTAAGTGTTTATAGACAGTGTTCTATGGAGACAAGAGCATGGTTTGAGAATCAAACAGGAATCATGTGAATGCTGCTGAGGCAGGTTGATTGCATCGATGCCCCAGCTAATGGCTTCCCTGAACTCAGGCGCAATGCGGTGTGTGACTGCAGCAATTCCATCCCTGAATCTCACCCCGCCTTGTGACTGGCTTTGGTCAGTGGAACATGACAGAAGTGATGTTGCACCAGTTCTGAGCTTTTTGCCTCTTCTCTCTCTCTCCTTTTCTCCTCCTGGCTTCTGCAACAGGAATGAGCCTGCACCAGCCTGTTGAAAGATGGGAGACCACACGGAGAAGAGCCCAGCTGCCCAGCAATGGACAGGCCACGCCAGAGGACAGCCAGCCACCTCCCACACCTGTTGGGGGAGTCAGACAGGATGATACGAGCTGTGCCCTGGTGCTTGACCCGTAGCCTTCTGAGCAGTAATAAATGCTTCCTATTTTAACCACTGACTTTTGGAGTGATTTCAGTTGTGTAGTGATTGCTAAATGGTACTCTTGGGTCAACTAGTTACCAGCTGTGTAACCTTCAGAAATTGCTTCACTCCTTTGAGCCTCATTTTACTCAGTGTGGACAACAGCCTTTCCTTGTTGTTGCCATTTTACAAACAAATTGTTTTAAAGGTTAAGTGGTTAGCCCCAGTTCAGACAATAAATTGACACCCACACAATTTTCTCATAAAGGACCTCAGAGTAAACCAAGTTCCAAGTCTATAAGTAAACTTGGTGAAGAATTCTGAATCATGACCTGAAAGGTGGAAAGGCTCATTAATATTAGCAGTATTTCCTTAAACTGAATAATTGAAAATGTCAGTGGGGAAAAGATAACCCACAAACTGAATGTAATGCTGGCAGGGACTGATTGTTTTATCACTGTTCCCAGGGTCTGGCAGAGTCTGTGGTACATTAATGTGACTGTGAGGTTGCTCAGTCGTGTCCAACTCTTTGCGACCCCACGGACTGTAGTCTACCACACTCCTCCGTCCATGGGATTTTCCAGGCAAGGGCCCTGGAGTGGGTTGCCATTTCCTTCTCCAGAGGACCTTCCCGACCCAGGGATCGAACCCAGGTCTCCCACACTGTAGGCAGACGCTTTACCCTCTGAGCCACCAGGGAAGGTGGGTACATTAATAGATATTGGTAAGTATTTTGTGAAAAAAAAAAAAAAAAAATCCCATGAATGAATCTGGACATTACATGAAAAACATAATTTATCCTGCTGCTGCTGCTGCTAAGTCACTTCAGTCATGTCCGACTCTGTGCGACCCCATAGATGGCAGCCCACCAGGCACCCCCGTCCCTGGGATTCTCCAGGCAAGAACACTGGAGTGGGTTGCCATTTCCTTCTCCAATGCATGAAAGTGAGAAGTGCAAGTGAAGTTGCTCAGTCATATCCGACCCTCAGCGACCCCAGGGACTGCAGCCTTCCAGGCTCCTCTGTCCATGGGATTCTCCAGGCAAGAGTACTGGAGTGGGGTGCCATTGCCTTCTCCGAATTTATCCTAAACTCTGGATAAAAGGTTAAAGTTCAAAACTTGAAGGCTCCAACAGACAGAAATGAAGATGACTTCATTTTCCCCTCACAACATCCCTCTCAAGCCAGTGTACAAAAAGAACTGTCCCCCAGCAACCCTCCCCTCCCCCTCGACTTAGGCAGCAGCACAGAACAGGGTCAGGCAGGGAGCAGGGTGTCGAAGGCCTTAGCTTCAAAATCACCTCAATGTCTTGTAGACATTCTCCAAAACGTAAGCCCCACCTGGTTCCTACGCCAACAATTCCACTTGGAATTGCTAATACAAAGCGAACCCTTCCCAATATACATATACATACCCCTCTGTATAGGGACCAGATGGGTAGGGCAGGAAAGGATCTTGATAAAAAATTTCTTCAGAGTATCTGGAGGCAGCTGAATTTTTTGAGGGTTTCATTTGTTTATGTTTTAACTAAGAGGTCCAACTGCTGTTACAAGTTACCACAAATTTAGTGGTCAAAAACAACACACGTGTAATATCTTACAGTTGTGGAGGGTAGAACTATATAACACAGGTCTCACTGAGCTAGTACCAGTGAGCAGGCAGGCCTGCATTCCTTTCTTGAGGCTCTCTGGGAAAATCCATCTCTTTGCCTTTTCCAATTTCTTGATTCATTCCTTAGTTTGCTTCCCTCTCCCATCAAGTAAGTCATGATTAAATCAATACAGCCCACTGATTTCCTTCCATTGTCACGGATCTGACTGTAATTCCTTCTGACCACAGCTCCCTCTAATGGTTCTGGCTGCTGGATTTTGGATTTTAGTTCATGAAGAAATCAAAAAGGCAAGAAACAAAGGGCAAACTTAATAGGCTCAACAATCAAACCTGCCCTTTCTTGAGCAGAGTCCTCAGTTGCCACTTCTTCTGCCAGAACCCTTCCTCTTCTCACAGAACCACCATTTGCATCTCGGCTTTCCCAACTGGACTGAATTTCCTAAAATCAGGGACCACATCTTCTTCCCTGCTCCTTATCCAACCTCAAGAGGAGGGCTTTCTAGAAGGAAGATGCTGCCCATTAATTCTCAAGCATTTGCTCATGCATCACAGACTCGGGTACCATTCAGGGGTAAATTTCTTGACCTTTCTGCATTGCTAACCTCTTAAGAAGGACCTCAGGAAAACCCAGTGGAGGTTGTTGTCCCCAAAACTAGGAGGTGGCTCATAGTAGCTTGATTTGGAGGAAATTTGGCTCTGACTTGCCCTCCTAGAGGGATGAGTGTTCAAAAACCCATGATCAAGTCTCATCACTAAACAGAACTATCTATGTAGACTGAGGGTGGGTAAACTTCCCCGAATCACAGATTCTTAATAGGTGCTAAGGGATCACTGACTGTTATCTTCACTTGTTTCTTTGTCTGTGATTGGGGATATTTATTCAACACTTCTTGAGCACTTGCTATCTTCAGGGATCTATGCTTTGCTAAGAATACAAAGATTAAAGGCAGGATCCCTGCCCCAAGGCACAAGTCAGGTGGATGACTGCAGCCGAGAGAGAGGATGACTAGAAGCAGACAAGTACATTTGGCTGGGAGAGTTCAGCAAAGCATTATTGGGGGTAGGAGCCGGGTGAGGAAACTGGCCTGACTTGTCCTCTCACAGGAAAAATGGGAATTGGCTAGATGGGGAAGGGAGGGACAGATAGTCTTGATAATGGATATGCCAAAGGATGAGAGACGCTCAAGCTGGAGTGGCTCCAGGCTTGTGAGGAGAGAAGAGCTGTTAGTTGACTCCTCCTGAGACCTCCATCACTTCCATGCTGGCCACACCTGATGAACATACCATCTAAGAAAAAGACATGCAATAGTGGTTTCATGATCCCTCTCACCTCCAATTCCAATCTGATTATTGGCCCGAAGTAGAAATTCTGGAGGAGCCATCAGAAGTTTGCTAATGGAAGGAGGAGCTGGAGGGAAGCTTATGCCACGCCAAGTGTCCCCATCACTGCCGGACACGATTTCCCCGACACGTCTCCTCTCTTGCCTGAAGCTGTTGGTGTAAAGTTAAAGCTGAGATCATAGAAAAGTCTTCTGCCAAGTGAAGAAGCAAACACCCATTCTGAGCTCTCCCTGGCTGTGTCCGCCCTGAGAATTTGAGTTTCGTGATATGAGATCATGTCCATCGTATATATTTCTGTGTCTTCTACACCCACTAGAGCACCAGCATACAACAGATGCACAACCACTGTTTTTCAGATGAATGAATTTATGGATGAATGAGCAACTGTGAATACTGGTGAGTAAATATTGCTTTGCTTATAATTACAGAAAGAATGGATATATTGCTCAGTGTTGCCCACTGAAAACAAATTTGTTTGAACAGCAATTCAATTACATCAAGAGTAATTGCCCATTACTGTATTATAGACCTAATCCGATTCCCACAGAAATTAGCATATGCATTTTAAAAGCATGATTACAACTGACATTAAGTGACTTCCCTGTGGATTCCTTCCTCATGGCAGAAAAGTAAAATTCTGTACTACACTGACTCACTTTTCCATCTCTGAGGAGTTCCTCCCATTTACTTAAAAGATGAAAACAGCCCCATTCCAAACAAATATGACATCTGGACACTTTTTCAAGGACAAACATTTTATTGCAATATAGGCACTTGGCAGGGTAAATATGTGGTTACAAAGTGGTTTATTTGCTTTATATAGTGACCAGAAAAACCAATCCACAGTGTATATCTCCTTATTGAGGTTGCAGACTTCAGAAGCAAATTGTAAAACCCACTTGTTTATGGTAAAGAAGGTACATGTAACTGACTTTTTCACCGAGTGAAACTATTATTTATTTTAGTCAGTGATGTCTTTCTCTTCCCCAAATTAAACTTGCTAGGTTAGCATACATCATTTAGCACTTTTTATAAAGAAATAAAATCACTTATCTGAGAGAATCGTGGAACCCTTTGAAATCACTACCTCTAATCTGAAGGTTATGAAACCAGACTTGAGAATCTCTGTAGTAAAATGCAGAAGATGGAGCATGAAGACCCATAGTTCTTCATACTCAGTCTCTTTCTAAAAATTTTGAACAAGCTGGAATCTTTTCCTTGTTGTCTCCAAAATGCATTTTTTTTTTTTGAAATGAGTTTACTCTGAATAAAGCAAGACACTACTGACTCTGCTCTAAGCTGCAAAGGAAAAACTGACAAGCGAATTCTTTTTTAAGGAAAATATTCTTCCTTTGTGAAAGGTCAATAAAACATAACTAGTCACGAAATTTTTGCCAAAAACCACGTCTTGAGGTTTTATGCATTTCAAAGAAATTTGTCCATAGGAGAGAGCCTCTGAGCAGCTTGTCGAGGCTTTTCCTGCTGCTTACTTAAATCACAATAACCTTGCTCCAACGTGGAAACCACTGATGCAATCTAGACAAGTCTGTATCAGAAGCAAGAGAAACCCAGTCATAGGAAACTATTCCACTCAACATGTGAAAACAAATAAGGAAATTTTAATGCACTTTAATTTCCTGTTCCATTGTCAAATGGAACAGTCACCTGACTTAAATCTAGTGGACGTGTCTTTTGTGAAATACGTACAGAAAAACTCTGCGTTCTCAGCTCTGTCCTTCCTCTTAATCTCTGGTCTCTTCTACCTGTAGATGGGTAGACACTGATGTTCATCTGTCCAATGAAGTGACAGGTACTGTCATTTAGGGTTGGAAAAATCTCTCAGCTTTCCAAGTGGGGCCAGGAGCCCTGAGGTGAGCAAAAGGGAGGATGCTAGAATTTTCTACGTGGGCTTAGCCTGCGCCAGGACCTCCTTGCTTGCTGATCACCATTCTCCTGGAGAGAAGGGCAGTCCTTGGGGAGGCTGGGCACTGCTCCTTCGGCTCTCGGTCTCACTGGGCAGAGCATCAGACCATTTGGCCACTTGCCTTTTGGACTTTGGACTTGATTTAAGGGAAGACTCCCAAGGGCAAAAAGCCCAAGTAAAATATATCTCCTTGCCTGACACCAAGCCCCAAATAGCCCCAGCACAGCAGTGTGGTTGGTGATCAGTTCTCACATTTCCTGAGGAGCCTGACACAAGCAGTTCCTTGTTAGGCACTAGGGATATTAAAGTGACTTGAGAAGCCAGGGAGCCATTATTCAAGGCTACGTGTGCAGGAAGTACACAGGATGACTAAACCCTAGCGTCTGTCCTTGAAGGAAGGGGCCCCTGGAAGAGACAGGAAGTAAACATAATTGCAATATTTTGTGCCAAATGCAAGGATATGAGTGAACACAGGCACGATAAGGACCAGGGAGGGGAGTGACCTCTGCCTTCCACCTATAATGCTGCTGCTGCTGCTAAGTCACTTCAGTCATGTCCAACTCTGTGAGACCCCACAGACAGCAGCCCACCAGGCTCCGCCATCCCTGGGATTCTCCAGGCAAGAACACTGGAGTGGGTTGCCATTTCCTTCTCCAATGCATGAAAGTGAAAAGTGAAAGTGAAGTCGCTCAGTTGTGTCCAACTCTTCGTGACCCCATGGACTGCAGCCTACCAGGCTCCTCTGTTCATGAGATTTTCCAGGCAGGAGTACTGGAGTGGGTTGCGTTGCCTTCTCCACCTATAATGAGAGGATCTAAACATGCTAAGTGTTAGTTATTCGGTCATGTCGGACTCTTTGCCACCTCATGGACTACAACCTGCCAGGTTCCTCTGTCCTGGAATTCTCCAGGCAAGAATACTGGAGTGGGTAGCTATTCCTTTGGCCAGGGGATCTTCCTGACCCAGGGATTGAACCCAAGTCTCCTGCATTGCAGACAGATTCTTAACCGTCTGAGCCAAGGGTGAAACAATTCAATATGAGAGTATACTGATTATTTTTCATCTCCTATGACCCAGAAATCCAAGCAATTCTTCATAGGGAGGTGGAGAGATAGATACTTTAATTCCTGGTTAAATGGTCAAACTATGGACAAATTCTTTTAAAAAAAAAATGATATTAACTACTTGCTGATGATAAAACAAGCTCTTAGGACAATATGTTGAGATCTAATATTAAAATATGTAGAAGGAAATTTCAAGATGTAGACTTGGGACTAAAGCTTTTAGAAAATCATCTGGTATTTTTCTGAAGGACAAGAGAATACATCTTTTTAACCTTTGGCAAGAAAGTTCATTCCACCTTAACACTCACAGGTAAAGGTCATGATCCATTCAGAAGCTGTATTGCCATCTATTTCCATTAAAGTAAGTTCTAGGAGAAAGGAAGAGAGCCATTTTCACCACAGTATCAGTGCCCGGGACATAACAAGACTCAATTTGCTGAGCGACTGAGCAAATAATTTCCATTGTTGGTAATATCTTTGGAACTTAATGATTTATAGCTTGGTTTCTCTCTTTCTTCCTCTCTCCCTTTTACTTCCCTCTTTTCTTTCTTCTTTTATTCATTTATTCACTTTATTCCCTCCTGGGAATAAATCAGGACTGTTTCAATGCAAAGAAAGAAAGTTGTCATATTTTGAAAATCAGTATATATTTTTTTCTTTCAGATTAAATTCCTTTGGATCCTTTCGTTTATGCTAGACAAGCACCTAATCTTTCTTTTTATTTCTTTTGTTCTTTTTTGTTACTATGCCTAACACAGCATGTGTCATAGAATAGCTGTTCAAATAATGTTTAATTGGTCGGCTTTATGCTTGATAATTTAGCTAAGCTCTTTCTCTGCACAGTCTAAGGCTAATTTGGAAGGCTTTCAGCCTTAAACATGCCAAAGAAATTTCCTTGCCTCATCTGATGTTCTCCAAAAAGTGATTAATTAATAAGAATTAACAAGATTAATTAGTAGGAAATTGATCGTGGCATTAGTAAGAGTCCCAGCCAGCTCCCCAGACCACAGTCTTGCTCCGTTTCCGCTCAGCCTTCCTGAGATGTCTCAGGCTGATCGCTCAGGCTCTGTGGGCCGCACACAGCAGGCGGGAGGGGCCAGCGCTCACCATCTCCCTTTCCTGCAGCCGGGCATGAAGAAGCCTTAAAGTGCATTAGAAGAGAATGTGCAGGGTGCCCAGCTGTCTCCTCTGCCTTCCCCGCAGCCCCGTGCCACCCTGGGCTCCTCAGCTGCCTCTCACCCCCCGACACATGCCATTGCCTTTGTAATTCTTACTCAAATGCTAAAGCCATAATTCATGGGAGGACAGTTCCATTCCACAAAGGCTTGCCTCAGTGCTCCTGCCCCACGTGCAATTCCCTCTAGTTTATTATACAAATTAAAGAAGTACTTCATGCTTTTTTTTTTTTGGTAACAACTTACAGGCACCCCCCCTCCCCCCTTGGGCTGAGTTTGTTCCAAGAAAGACTTTGGCCACGTTGTCCCTTTCACTCCTCTGAAGGGGGCTCTGGGGGGTCTTCTCTCGGTGTATCTAGGGTATCGATGTTGGCGACGCTCTCCACCACCCACTGACACTCGTGAACGGGGTCGGCCGTCCACTCCTGGGCATCCTCGCTGGTGGCAGGCTGGGCGGTGCTGCAGCTCCCGCCCACCGCCTCTTCTTCCACAGAAACCGGGCCCTCCCTGGGGCTGATGGGGTCACAATGGAACCCGCAAGCTTCTAGGGGCACAGCCTCAGCCTCCACAGAGCACACGGGCCCTCCTCCTTCAAGGGCGCCCAGGCCGGCGCCCAGCTCGCTCTCAGCGGGCTCTCCCGCCTCCCCCGGCTCCTCTGTGGGGTCTGGGCCCCGGGCCCCCTCGCTGAGCCCCCCGCAGGCTGGCTGAGCGTCTGGAAATTCTCCCAGCTCCACCCCGCTGGCCTCGGCCTTGGGAGCTGGACCACGGGCCTCCCCCTCACTGACTTCCCTTTCTTCACAGTTGTCCTGACCCGAGGCAGATGCTTGACTGGCCTCTGTGTCGATTTGGGTTGCTTCCTCTTCTTTTTCAATATCTTGGGGAACAAGGGCCTCCTCGTGTGTATCTTTCTCAACCTTGAGCACAGCGGACTCCTCTGGTACTTCAGCGGTCACCATCAGCAAATTTCTGAGCTCCTTCAAGGAGCCTGCGGCAGAGCTGGGCTCTGCGTCTTTCTGGGTGGGTTCTCGGTCCTCAGGAGTCTCTTCCAACTCCAGCTGTGACAAGTGTGTGCCCAGGACGCATGCTGTCACCTCTGTGGCCACCAGATTCACAACCGGGCCATCTATACTCGAATCGATGACCTGTGTGTCCCCATCTGGGGGAGGGCTGGACACAGGGAGGGAAAGGCCTTCTTCTCTGGCCAATGGACTAGAGACCTCTGGCTGTTTCATCTCCCCTGCCTCCTGGAACACCTCATTACTCAGGATCTCACTCTCTGAAACTCCAGGGAGAACAGCTGAGGCTCTCCTGGCGGGGCTGGCCTGGTTTGACCCCGCAGGAGTTTTTAGATCAGTGAGGCTGGACACGCTTTCACTGGGCAAGGCCATGTTGTCTTCAAACAAATTGTGTTTCTTCAGGATAGCAGCCTCCTTTATCACTGAAAGATACCAGAAAGCAAAACATAATGTTAAAACTTTGCCCTGACTAATCTGGAATTTCTGATTTTATCCAGAAGCTAAACTTCCCTCTCAGCTTTTCTAACTGTCTGAATTTCCCAATTTCAAATTACAGCTTACATTTAACCCCCTTTCAGGAAGCCTACCCTGATGACCAGAGCTTACAGGCTCATTCCAAACCCTGCACCTCTGTAATGTTCACTCATTCATTTATTCAAACAGCACACTTTTACTGGACATCAACTACGGGACACGCTCTAAGAATCCAAAGATGAATGAATAAAACATGGCCTTGGCTTTCAAAGAGGTCAAATCTACTACCATCATTGGTATCACCCTTGGAGGACCCCCACATCTCATTAGCTGCTAGTATGTGCGGCTGCGGTGTGTCTACTTTGACTGACACGCCTTTAGGGCAGGACAGGCCCTTATTTTCTCTGCTTTTACACTCAGAACAGTCCTGAATGTGTAATGAGTCCTTAGCACTGAGCCTGCAGAGAGAACCTTATGACCTGCAGTGTCCAAACTAAAGGCCTCTGTCCATCCGGCTCAGTCCTAGAGGCCCCGAGAGGAGTAAAATCAATAATAACAACCATTTCCTCCACATCCTCTCCAGAATTTATTGTTTGTAGGTTTTTTTGATGATGGCCGTTCAGGTCAGAGGGAGGTGATACCTCATTGTAGTTTTGATTTGCAGTTCTCTAATAGTTAGCATAATTAGCATAGCAATTGAGCATCTTATCTTGTGTTTGTTGGCCATCTGTACAGCACAGGGAACTCTACTTACCCGTGCTGCGGGGACCTGAACGGGAAGGAACTCTAAAAGGGAGGGAATGCATGTAAATGCACGGCTGATTCATTTTGCTGTACGGCAGGAACTCACACACACTGTAAAGCAACCATCCTCCAATAAAAATTAATTTTAAAAAATAAAGACAACCAGCAGCTGACGTTTTTGACAATCAGCCTCTACCTCTGGCTGTGTAGGCTGTACAGTGCCCAACAATCTCACACCCAAGGGGATACCATTCACATCACAGACTTGTGTACTCAGCAGAGTAATTTTTCAGCAGGCTGCAGCAGCATGTCCTGCTCAAACCAAACCAGTAGATGGTCACAATTTTTTGACAGAGAGCTGTCTGCCGTCTGGAGGAAGAGAGCTTTTCCCTAATTCGCCCAAGGGTGCTGTGGTGGACTGGCAAAGCGCTTGACGGAGCGCCTCTTCCTGTGCAGATACTGAGATGACATCTTTGTATTCCTCATCTCATTGGATGAGCTACTTTGACCTGGGGCTTCTGCTTGGCCGGCTTTCTTTGTGGAGACCAGATATGTTTCAAGCCTGTAGTTTTAGGGACAGCCCTCTCCTGTGTATTTCTATCAAAGTTTTCCTCTCTACACTCCTATCCTGAGCCGGGCCTGATTCCACGGGATACTGGGAGCCAGAGTCCTATGGGACTCGCCAAGGACGGAGTCACAGCCCAGTGTATTCTGTCTGGCTGAGTGGAGGTGAGGAATGTGCTGAGAGGGCAGAGCAACTGGGAAGCCCCGCTGCTGAATCACCTGCTCCAGGCTGGGGAGGCGTTTAAGTCTGTGGCCAAGAAGAGCTCTTTTTCCTTTGTTCTGTCTGGAACAGCCGGAGGAGGCCAGCTGTTCATGAGACACCCTAGGTTAATCTCTCTAACCTTAGCTTTCTCATCTGAAAAATGAAGCTTAAAATTCCCAGTTCACAGAGTTCTTATTTGGATTGAAAGCGAAATAATATCTAACGGGCCAGTGGAGTGTGAGCCAAATCGCGACCGCTCAGCAGAGGTCAGCAGCCCTCGCTTCTTCGGTCCCTTGTCCACTGTCTCCCCAGCTCTTGGTGTCAATTTCCTCTTCCCCTTTCATTCCTGTGGACAAAACCTAGCTGGCCCTGTGGGGCCCCCATCAGGGGTGCGCCCCTCTATCTAGAGCTTTCTCCAGCACCAGGGAAACTTTCCATACCTTTCAGACTTTCGTCTAGGAGGATCTGATGTAAAATCTCCTCGTAGACATTTTCAACATGGATCATATTGGTATGATCTGCAAAGATGTACTGCTCGTATTTCTGAAGCTCCTGGAGAAGGAGAGATAAGAAGATAAAGGGACAACACATGAGACACCAGTTTGCAGAGGAGCTCCGGAAAGGACAGCTGTCCCTCTGGTTTCCCCTTGGAGTGTGAAGCACTGGTCACCTGCTTCCTTTCCCCCAGACACCATGCCCTGGACTGGATTCACGCTCTATGCCCTTCGAGGGGGCAGACACCAGAGACCCTGATGATCTCAAGGCCTTGTCAGTGGGTCTGGACATTTCCTTCTTTTTCTTCCTTTTTAATGCCAACAGTACTATACTAAGGTGTAAGATATACTGAGAAAAATATACACGTTTTAAAAGTAGAGCTCAATGACTTTAAACATATAAATATACTCAGATAACCATAACCCAGATCAAGGTGAACATTTCCATCACCCCTATACCTTTTTCCTGTCTAGACCACTCACCAAGAGATTAAGCTCTGATGTTGTGTCTATCACACTAGATTAGTTTTTCTTGTTATTTAGCTTTATGTAAATGACCCCTGCACTCTTTTTTGTGTTTGTGTTTGGAGATTCATCCATGTTGCTACATGTATCAGTAGTTCATTCTTTTTTATTGATGAATGGCACTCATTATATGGACAAGCTAAAACTGTTTATCTATATTCCTACTGCTGGACATTGACTGTTATGAACATAATTGGTATTGATATTCTTGTGTGTGATTTTGCAGATTTAGGGCCTACTTGAGTGTATACCTAGAAGTGAGATTGCTGGGTCCTAGAGTAGATGTATGTTTAACTCTTAGGACGCGTCCCACTCTCAGGTGTGGAGAATCTCTAGTCACAGACTCTTGAGAAACAGTCTCCACTTTCCCTCCAACTGGCCCTGAAACTCCGGGATTCTAAGACAATCCAGGCATCGCACAAAATTCTTTAACACTTCCTGCTTTCCAAGGGTCTCCACGTGGCTTGCCTTTTATCAGCACGAGGTCAAGGAAGGGATCAAAATGAGCCAAGTCATATCCTTGTGATTAACTCCATAATGCTTGCACCTGATAGTGCAGGATGGGGGCTCCTGACTCCGGGTTCTTAGAAAGCCAGGGTCTTAGCAGTGGGATTCAATGGCTTTTGCCTGGAGGGAGGAGATTTACACCAGGTCATCAGAAGCCACCCCATTCAGACTCTCAGAGCCAGGCCAGGAGGGTCTGTAGCCCAGGACCGGATCCCAGTGGGTAATAATGGGACCCCTCTCTACCCACCCTAGGGAAAGCCACAGGATTAAAGAGACACGAGCTTTCATGCCCCTGAGAGGGTCTGTGAGATAAGACTGACACACAGGTAAGTGCCACATGGGCAGGGCCCAGCTCAGGGACGGCACACGGCCCTGGACCGGCTGCGGGACCCTGGGCAAGCCAGCTCACGCTCTGTGCCTCTCTCTTCCTCTGCAAAACGAGGTTTGTGCCTTTCATCTCCCCACGTGCTCTTCCACTCCTTAGTTCCCTATTATTCATCCCTCAGGACGGGGAGAAAACATGGTGCTGGAAGTCCTCTCGTCCCCATAGGCAGAGCTGGGCACCCTCTTCCAAACTCAGCCACCTCTCTTCCCCACAAAGCTCCTGCCATGCTCGTCGCAAAGGGCGCTCTGTGCCTGCCTGCTGTCTCTAGGCTGTGAAGCCCAGGACAAAACAGGGACACTGGCTGGGCACGTGCCTGGATCATGCTCATACATGTTTGCTGAATAAACAGCAGACCTTTGAACTTTCAACCAGCTAAGGAATTGTGTGGAAAAGAATCATTCCGAGGGGCACTTATCCTGTTGTGACGTGCACAACTTTACAAAACAGGTTTTCTATATTGAATTGACTGAATTGTGACACACATTAATTCCCTGGATCTGTTAAATTGGAATTAAAAAAAAAAAAAAAATCTCCCTAGGCAATTCTAATGTGCAGCCTGGGTTAAGTACTGCAGATCTTAGAACCAAGGGAAATCTACTCCAGTAAACTAAAGAATCTTTGCCTGAAGCAAATGCTCCCCTAGTTCAGCTACTCTGTAAATCCAGATGTTTTTAAATTTCTTGATACTGATAACAATATTCCTCATTACTGAAAATGCCAGGCCTCAATTTCTCTCCAAACCGGTCTCTCTTGATTAAAAATCACAAGCGCCTCTTAGAGATTTGGTATAACTCTGCAGATGGCTGGACAGAGAGGAGCAGACAGGAAGAGGGGCGTTTTTTTATCCTTCTCCTCTCTTGGGAGGACGAGGCTCCAAGCCCCCAACATTGCCTTTGGGATTCAAAAAGAAAAATACCCTACACAGAATGTCTGCATGCAGACATGTCCAAGTGGACCGAGTCATTCTTTGAATGGCTGGACTTTTCCAGCCATAAGATGGAAAATCATATAGGCAAGAGACAACCATATAGGTAGATTCTTTACTGCCCTGACTTGATCAAACCTTTTCTATGAAAGAAATTTACCCTCCGAAATAAGTGCCAGGTACTTGGTATGCCTCTGGCTTTCTGAAGAAAAACAGTATGTACAGAATATAAAAATGATCAAGGAAATTTCTGCAGTAAAATAACTCATGCACTGGACTTTAATGTTCCAATGTTTGGAGACTCTCTAAGCTGCAAACAGCCCTTTTTAAATTCTAAAAGGCTCTTTATTATTTGTGCAAAGAGGGAGCCGGCCTTGCAAAGGTCCCAGCTTGTAGATCATGAAGCAGCAGAAAAAGTAGTAGTAAATAGCATTTATTGAGTGCATCCCATGCTATCAATGAATGCGAGCTGAGTTCAAACTCTGGTGGATTCCAGCTCTGTGACTTTGGTCCCATTACTTAACCCCTCAGGTGCAATGAGGACATAAACAGTACCTGCTCACAGGGTTGTCATGAGGATCAACAAAACAATCATACAAAGTGCTGAGCACGTGGCAAGCACTCATCAAACGGTCACCATGTCACCCTGGTCTTCTCAGTCTTAAGAAGGATACTGCAAAGTATTATTACCTCCATTTTCTAGATGAAATCTAGGCCAAGAGAGAGGAAAAGGGTCTTGCCCAAGGCCCCAGAGCTGATATGTGGAGGAACTGGGACTTGAACCCAGGTCTTGACTTGGGCTCCTTAGCTGGCTCACTTATGACCCTGCGCTGAAGGTATGACTAGGTCACACCTAGTCACTAGCTGCCACTAGCTAGTGGCATGGCTGTCACTAGCTGCCTAGTGTTCATAGAAGCTTTAGATGGTTTTAGTTTCATTGACTTCAGTAAGCAAATATTACTGAAGTTACAAATATCCTTGAAATTTTGTGACTTAAGGTCTTTTCCTGGATGGAGTGGTCAAGTTTCAGAGGCTGTGTTAGGCCTATGGTGGGTGGGTGGGGGTGGGGGGGTGTCATA
>SJYT01032819.1:175513-194885 GCA_006410635.1 Cephalophus harveyi
GGGGGGGGGGGGGGGGGGGGGGGTGTCATACCATAATGAGGAACAATCCGTAGGCACTCTATTGTAACCCTTAACTTGTTTCAAACTCAGACCACTACCCTTTGAGATTCTGTCTTGTCCAAGGGTTGGCCAATCCAGACAGCTGCTTGCCTTTGTAAATAAAGTTTTATTGGAACACAGACTGCACATCTGTTTATGGCTGCATTTGTGCTATCACGGCAGAACTGTGTGCTTGCAACAGAAATAATACGGCCGTGAAGCCTAAAATATTTGCCACCTGATCACTTACAGGAAAAGTGTGTTGACCCCTCCCTGGTCATCTACTGCTTGTAAGTGCATCATGACCAAAAAAATTTACTTGAACTTCAAAGGCAACAAAAGCAGGTTCTGGAGTAACCCGTCTCCTTACTGGCTTGCACACAGATGCCAGTGCCTTCTGCAGGGTGGGAAGCGTGATTTGAACCAGCGCCTCTTGAAATATCCTCTTCCGGACGGTGCTGCTGTCGTAATCATATTGCTGTCGGTACAGAAAGAGAAGCGTATGCTAAATACAACGTTACAACCTGTTAGAAGCGTATGCTAAATACAACGTTACAACCTGCTAAATTTCGCGTAAACAAAAAACTCAGCCACTCACTTCCTCTCCCTTCCCACCCCCACCCTCCTGTCCTAATTTCTGAGGACCCTAGTGGTGTTCCAAGGTTTCAGAGATCTTTCTATGCAGTTCTCTCACATTGCAGGTAGAGGTTACGACTGATAACGACCCATCTCCGCCTCCCCTCTTACAGATACGAAAACTGAGCTAAGATCAAAGCAGAGCTTTATTATAAAGTTGAAGACAAAACTAGGGGATGGGTTAAAACTTCATCACCCTTGTCTTGGGTTGGTGCATGGGAGCCATGATCATCGCCTTCCTTCACTCTAAATCCTGAAAGCGAGATTGGTAGGTTGCAATGATTTCTGCCAAAGAAGACAGTGTCTGGCTCACAGCTACATTAGCACTGCGGTATGTTCAACAAAGAAGTTCAGTATCTAGAACAGGAAAGAGGATGTCCTATTGACACATGGAACAGCCAAGTCTAGAGACCTGGGTTTGATTTTAAAGGGGGCTCAGGGAGAGGGCACAGACAAACTGGAGCATAGTCACAGGGATGTGTGCAGAATGGTCAGGCCAAAGGATGGTTAAAGAGAGTTATGCCAGAGAAAACTTGGGGTAGAATCATAGCTCTATTCAAACAACCAAAGATTACCACGTGGAAGAAGGGCATGAGAAAAGAGTGTAGAATGAAAATTCTCAGTGGTGAGAAATTTGACTTAGCATTGGGAAGTATGTTCTTGTGGTTTAAAGTGTCCTGAGAAGAGATGGACTGTCCTGAGAGGTAAAAATTGTGTTGCCATGGGAGGGGGCATTGACCTTGATATTATCTTTTCTTTCTCAATGGCAAGTTCATTATTTTTTGTTACCATGGCAATTATTGCTTTAAATCTCAATGATTTGGTTGCCAGAGTTTCCTACTGCCTATGAGGTATTAAGATCAGTTCTGAAATTCAGGGACCACCTAGGCTCTGTGAAACTTTGATCTTCCGTTCCAAAGCTCTGCTTAGGGAAAGTAGGTCATAAAAAATTAGTGGACTAAGTTTAGGGAGAGTTTTAGCTCAAAGCTCAAGTAGCCTGTTAAGCTTATGTAAGTCAAGTTCTTGTGAGGATGAAATGAAACAGAATAAGTTTAAAGATATGCCCTATATATATATATGAAAGCTATTATTACAACTATTTTGATATACACTGATGCATGAAGCACATTTAAAACAATTTCACACAGCAGCTGTCCTTTCCTTGAAGTAGTTTCTTTGCCATGAGGTTTTGATTTTTCTAAAAACTGTTAATTTAAATGGGTTTTACTGTATTTCAAACTCGGAAGAAAGAGAGTGTGTGTTTTATATTTTAATATTCCATGCAATACCTATCACAATTCTTTGCTTATAGTGGAGAGTCAATATCAAGTCCAATAGCTATGTAAGTAAGCCTAAGACATGTCACTTCTGGCTGGTGACCAATGATGCTGAGGACCTGTGGTCCCTAAAGTAGCCACTAGATGGCAGAATAGGCACGACAGTCCAAAGGGATGATTGTCACTGGTTATCAGGGAGAAAGGACCAGGCACTATTTTTAAAAGGGGAGGCAAGTCAAAGAGAGAACTTGGTATTTTCCACTGAACAAAAGAAATGAGTCACGTTCTTGCTTCATGCTTCCCGCAAGTGAGAGAACAATTTTACCTTTAAGACTCGGAGCTTAACCTTCTCAATGGCGACTGTGGTTTTGGAGGCCTCTCCTTGGAGATGTGGGGAAAGCAACTGCTCAAAAGTGAATACTGCATTCTCCATCAGCTAGAAACCAAAGCAACACAGAAACAGAGGGCAGTCAGAAGCTGGGATCGCCACCCTCGGGTCAAAGTCAGCTTGGCAAGAAAGGAGTGCATGACCATCAGAGATGGTCACTACCCTGGGAGTGACCCAGGACAACAAGTCCTCATCCCACTGTGTGGTCTGTGAAATGCATAAGCCCACAACCACAGTGAGGCCAGTAGGAGGCTGGGAAACACACACACCTGTACCTGTATGGATACGTGTATGTACATATGCATGTATCTTTTCTCATCTCTCTTTCCGCCCCGCACTGGAAAATCCAAGACCATGGGATATCATCATTTCCTGTGTTCATTCCCATCCCCCGCAGCCAGGGCTTAATGAAATGAGGTGGGAGGCTTCTCCAAATATTTTTTGGCTCCTTAGCTCTGCACCTCTCCTTTCAGATGGACGTAAACCATCCCGGCACATCTCTCACTCCACTTTTCACCCTCCCACCCTACTTTTCTCCCTTTCTCTGCCAGGCTGGGAAAGGAGACAGGGTCAAGGCTCGGTGGAGCCCGTGACTGTCACACTCATGGGTTAGGAGATAGAAGTGGTTCCGATTTCTTATTCTCTGCGTTTATGCCTGTATCCATTTCACCATAGTCCAGTGCTGTCAAAGGAACTTCAGTTAAGCCGTTGGCCAATTTTGCTCCTCATTCATCTTTAATCCTTCACAACTCAGAGGTTAGATAATAAATAAAATGTGCCACTTAATCCTGCCTATAACTTTTAAGGAAAAAAAAAAAGCTCCTTTCTTCCCCAAGCCTGTGATCTGAACACAATAGCTTTCCTCTCAGCACTTTCAACGCCGCAGTGAATTTATCTAAGAATCTGTCTCACTACCAGCTCCCTGAAGTGGGGTCTGGCACAATGTCCAGCCCACAGGAAGCTCCCCAGGAATATTTGTGAAGTAGAATTGTGCTCTTACGGCTTCAGTGATCCCACCCTTCCTTCATTTAGAAAGCGTTAGAATATGAAACGAATTTGTGCTATTCATCCCTGTTCCTAAAGAAAAAATTCTTTATGGGAAGGAAAAGGAATCTATGAAGTAGACTCAAGAAATCCAAATTTAAAATTGTGATTGAGTGACTGATTTACTTTTAACTAGATTACGGAATTGATTCAAGCTAGTGGTTCTCCATTCTGGCTGCATATTAAATGCAGTAGGAATGGGAGTGGGAGAAGTTTTTTTAATTACAAAAAATATATAGCAAAATCACTGGGAGTGTGGCCCAGACATCAGTATTTCTTAAAAGCGCCCCAGATGATTTCAGTGTGAAGCCAACATTAATAGCACTTGACAAATCAAGTAATTATCAGTTAATGCTACTCTATTTCCCTGAGACATTTCTTCTCTATGATGCTCATCAACATGGAAAAAATGGAGCCAGCTGGAACAGGACAAAATACGTCGTCACTCAACATGATGGCTAAAGAAACGGGCCCCGTTTCCCCAGCTACGCCAGCACACCTGTCTCATTTGCTGCGCTTGATTCTCTGCAGCCCTATCCTCTTCCACCACAGATGACCCTGCCGCCCCTACCTCTTGCATGTAGTTCTGCGTCCTCTGGACCACCAGATCGATGTGGGGGAACCTGAAGCGGCTCTTGAGATCCTGAAGGTGCTCCTGAAGCAGGTTGACTTTATTATAACAAGGCTCCATCTTCACAGAATCCAGCGGAAGATTCATAAGCTGCTTTAGATGCTGAATTTTGGTGGAGGGGAAAATGACACACCTTCAGACCTAGGAACTATATTACATCACTATTGTGTATGTGTGCGCTCAACTGCTCAGTCATATCTGATTCCTAGCGGCTCCATGGACTGTAGCTCACCAGGCTCCTCTGTCCATGGAATTTTCCAGGCAAGAATACTGGAGTGGGTTGCCATTTCCTCCTTCAGGGGATCTTCCTGACCCAGGGATTGAACCTGCATCTCTAGTGCTCCTGCATTGGCAGGCAGATTTTTTACCACTCTACCACCTGGGAAGCCCATTACATGACTATTACATAAATNGAATTTTCCAGGCAAGAATACTGGAGTGGGTTGCCATTTCCTCCTTCAGGGGATCTTCCTGACCCAGGGATTGAACCTGCATCTCTAGTGCTCCTGCATTGGCAGGCAGATTTTTTACCACTCTACCACCTGGGAAGCCCATTACATGACTATTACATAAATTCTAAACAATCAAATATATGTTATTAGAATTAATCACTTCTCAGATCGCTGTATCTGTGATAACTTCATTGTCTTATTTCCCTCCTTTAATGGGTCCCTATGACAGTGCTCTTGCCAGGACGGAGACAGGTAGAAGAACCAACTGGTCAACGGACACATCCAGGGATGCATTCCATGGGACTCCAGTCTTGTCAGCTCTTGATGGACTCCAAATACCCACTTCCAGAGCTCAAGAGCGCAGGAAGTCTCTTTGGCATGTGGAACTGCTGTTGGGCTCACAAGCCTCCAGAGCCTTATTTCATGAGAGACATCCCTCTCAGAAAATCCCAGGGAAGTCAAGAAGCCCCCTGGACTCCTGGACTCTAAGAATAAAGCCAGAGTCCCTGGAGCTCTCGGAAGCTCTGTCTGTGCCCAAGGGCTTCCCTCTGCTAGTAGACGGGGGGTGGGGGTAGGGGGAGAGTGTGAGACAGGAAGAAGCATGGCCTAGAAGAAGTATCCAGTTTTAAAAACTGGGGTTCCCCATCCTCTAGTCTATACAAGAGATAGCTTGATCAATGAGGCCATGCAATTTCCAGCAAGAGGACAGCAATAGGCCTCACGTGCTAAGGACTTTAAGTATTACTAACATAGACTTACACTATGAGTGATTTCACCAACTGAGTGCATCCTATTTTCCAAGCCTATTTAAAAGTGATTTAAAAAACTTAATTTTGGAGTTCTAGAATAAACAAGAGGGTGGGTGGAGAAAGAGAAAAGAGAATGAAGCGCGCTGAAAACACAGGCCTAGGGAGAAAACACAGGCCAGTTATGTCTGTCACTTTAGGGAGAACCGGGGACTAACGGGAAACTGTGAACAGAGAGGATGTACTTGCTGTCTGAGTTTCAGGTCACAGAAAAGAGAAAAATCTAGATTTCTAGATTTCTCTAAAGAAAAATTTAACAAGGGCCCACTTTCATGGTGCTTGTAAGAGGAAAATATTACTCCCTTAAGAAATGAGTTCTAGAGAACTCCACTGAAGTAGAATTAATGACCAAAACCATGCTGGCAAACTTGCCCCTTGTCACATAATTTGCAATGTGTCTATTTTTAAAAATAGCAATTAAACAGACAGGAGAGGAAAAATCAGTTACCACTCTGCATCTGGAAGACTGGCAAAAAGTTGAACAAGTGATTCCCTAAGGCTGATGAAAAGAAAGTCCTTTATCATGGACAATTGGTGGAAATGTAAAATCTAAATCCTTTTTGGGGGATGTCAATGGAAACATCAGTTAACATGAGAAAAATTCCCACCTTTCAATCTAGCAATCCTGTCCTAGGAATCAGATCCCATATAAATAAAAGCTTCAAAGTAAATGAATCTATGTTACAAGGTTATTTATTGCAGCTTTGTTCCTGGTGCTAGCAACATTTGGAGGGTTGAATAAATCATGGTGTATTGGTACATGAAGTATTATGCAGCCATTACAAACAATGAACTAGAACTAGAACATTAACTTAAAAACAGTTTCATGAGGTATTTTTGAACAAGAAAACAGAAAAGCAAAGCAATATATACATAATATAATCCCATTTTTCTAAGAGCAAACAACCTAAAAAAAGATATCCCACAAAGCATGCGTTTTATATGCTCTATGAACATGGAGAAAAGCACAGAATAGCATATGCTCAGTTGTTCACACTAGTTGCTTGAGTGGGAGGAGGGGATGTGGGGAAGGAGGGAAAGTTAAGTTTTAGAAAGGCTACCATGAGAAACCTTAAAATACTAACAAATGATCTTGTTTATATACAATTTCATGTACGTATGCATAAAAAAAAATAAAGGTTTTTTTTTTTTTTTTTGGTTTTATCCACTGGCTTGACTTGTAGGGATGTTCATCATGATACAGCAAGTGTGAAATAAAATACCCAGTTATGTCTGTCACTTTAGCATACAGCGAGTCCTCTGGAGGTCTTGTTGAACCAGACTGCTGCTGGGCCCTACCCCAGGGTTTCTGATCTGGTAGCTCATGGGTGCCGGAGAAGGCAATGGCAAGCCACTCCAGTACTCTTGCCTGGAAAATCCCATGGATGGAGGAGCCTGGTGGGCTGCAGTCCATGGGGTCGCTAGAAGTCGGATGCGACTGAGCGACTTCACTTTCACTTTTTGCTTTCACACAATGGAGAAGGAAATGGCAACCCACTCCAGTGTTCTTGCCTGGAGAATCCCAGGGACAGGGGAGCCTGTTGGGCTCCTGTCTACGGGGTCGCACAGAGTCGGACACGACTGAAGCGACTTAGCAGCAGCAGCAGCAGCAGCTCATGGGTGCAGCCTGAGAATTTGCAATTTTAGCAGTCATATAATGAGGATGATGATACTAGTCCCAGGAACATACTTTGAGAAACACTGGTTTTTGTCATGCTTTTGGAAGCAAATCAATCAAAACACAAAACATATATAAGTGAGGATATATGTGTATATATTTGTACAGGCAAGGACAAAGCATGTGAGAACACATACTAAGCTATTTATATGGGTTAATTCAAGGAGTTAGAAGTGGAGATACTTTAGGAGTTGGGGGTGGGCTAGAATTAGGTGGGTATGAGTGATGGTGATTAATTTTGCCTTTATGTAAGTATCTTTGTATGCTGTTTAAGTTATACAGGCATGTTATTATTTTTGTAACATGAAAACCATTAATAAAGGAAATCAAGTAGATGGATGGATGAATGGATGAATGAATAATGTGGATGAATGAATGACAGAAAGACTAGATGAACAGATGGAAAGGCAGATGAATGGAAGGCAGGGAAGAAGAAAAGACAGGAGAGAGAGAAGGAGAGAAAAAAGAATGAATGAATGGAGACAAAGACTCACAAAAAGACCATTCACACTCCACTCCTTCGTTTCATACCCTACCTCCTTTAGCTGGGCACTGTCTTTGGTGGTCTGAAAGCTCTGGATAAGTTCATCCACTTCTTTTTCAAAGAGTGAGCGCAGTTCACTGAATCCCGAGCTTACAGGTCCCATCAGCTCCTCCAGAATGGACCCCAGGAACGGCTGCACGCTCTCTGCACAGCTTCTCTCCGCTGGCTGAGCCACCATCGCTGAGGTGGGAAATAGCCAGGAAACTGTGAGTGATGGCAAGACTGGATTCAGAGGCACCAGAGCCAGGCCAGGCTGGACAGTGCCCCACGGAGACACGCAACAGCAACGCCAGCTCAAGCAGGCAACACAGTGTGTCCTGTGCCAGCACTCGCCAGAATGGAAAACCATCAAAGAGAATCTCTCCTGGAGAACCGAACAAAGAGAAACCCCTCCCCAAGATTACCTCTGCCCTGGGGTTAAATACATTTTTCCGTTTAGTCCTTATGAATAGACAATGCTTAATACAAAAAAGTGAAAATGTTAATGACTCATCTATTTCCTATCAATCATCACCATTATAAATTCATAGTTTGTCTTCTAAAAACACATTTATTAGGTTTTTAATTCATTTTTCTAAGAGTTAATCAGTTGATCTAATTCAATTTTCCTCCCCTCTCCTCAAGGGCCTTTTAAAAAATTCAAGTATGGTTTCTTTTTAGGCAAAACGGAAACAAATTCCAATCGGTTTGCCACACAGCCTCCCATCCCCACACCCAATTTTTTAAAACATGCTATTATTCCTGATAATCAAGGATGACAAACTAAGTGACAAAAATATAAAGAGTACAGAAAATCATAAAAAGGGACTAAAAGGTTCAGTTGGTGATGGACAGGGAGGCCTGGCGTGCTGCGANTTTAGGCAAAACGGAAACAAATTCCAATCGGTTTGCCACACAGCCTCCCATCCCCACACCCAATTTTTTAAAACATGCTATTATTCCTGATAATCAAGGATGACAAACTAAGTGACAAAAATATAAAGAGTACAGAAAATCATAAAAAGGGACTAAAAGGTTCAGTTGGTGATGGACAGGGAGGCCTGGCGTGCTGCGATTCATGGGGTTGCAAAGAGTCGGACACGACTGAGCGACTGAACTGACTGAAAAGGTTCAGGAGGGAGGGGACACATGTAGGCCCATGGCTGATTCATGCTGATGTATGGCAAAAGCCATCACAATATTGTAAAGTAATTCCCTGCCAATTAAAATAAATTTAGAAAAGGATTTAAACAATGTAACCATACTCTTACTTCCCAGAGGAAATACTGCTCTTCAATTTAGAAGACGACCATAGTAAAGATCCTGATCCAGTACGTCTGGATAGGCCATGGAAATCTGGTTTTTTGTTTGTTTGTTTTAAGTGTTGAAGCAATCCTCATGATTAGCCAGGTTGGGAAGCACTACGGCAGTAAAGGATATCTGAACTGGAAAAGGCTTGAGCGCGCTCTGTGGATGAAAGGCTAGTTTTGTGGAGCTCGGTAAGCCACCGAGCCTTGTCAGAGGACCACAGAACTGAGAAGGGAAGTACAGATTGATCTTGACGTCCAAGTCCTCATCCTACAGATGGGGAAGGGGGCCAGGAGATGTCAGATGATTCCACCAAGGTCACACCCTAACTTTCAGATCCAGATTTACAATTCAAATAGACTTCTTATTTTCTATTGGGAAATAACTTGCTTATGGTGAGAAGAATGGCCACATTCTCACTTCAATTTGCAGAAATCTTTCACAGGGTTACAAAGGATCAGACTGCCTCTTACTCTGAAAATCTGACATGACCAACACTATTGATATTATGTACTTATAAATATTTGAGATAGACAATATTAACCAGGTCATAGAATTACTAGGGGGGGAAAAACCCTTTCTATTGTATAATTCAATGAAACAATCTATGACTCCTAAAAATAACTAACTTACTTGATACCAAAATGCAAAATTGTTTGCTAAGAGGATAAATGAATTATTTATAAATTAACTCTGGGAGAAGAACTATGTGAAAAGTGTCTAAGTGAAATTTCAGACCAATTATGGTCATAGCTAATATATAGTAAAGATTTAGTAGTTGGCTGGTATGCCCTGCTGGGTTGGGGCAGAGATGGGCACGGGGAGGGGTCGTGGGTGGCCACGCTCCTCTCTGCCAGACCTCCCCTTGCCTATGTACCACCGTGGGCTCCAGCCCCCCTTCTCTGTGCCTTTATCCAGCGTTCTTTCCACCTCTGCCTTCCTTCCTCCACTTCTGTTTGTAAACATCCTACTCACCTCTTCAAGGCCAAGTTCAAATTCACCCACTTGGAACACCTAATGCCCTGAACCACCACCCAGCTTCCTGAACTACGGTCTACTGGTGTTTCCCTATGATCAAATAAATTTTACATCCCACACAAGTATGGTCTGCTATTTTTCAGGGCTGCAGAGATGAATCATGTGTTGTGACACATTAATTCATGAGCCATACATTAATTCAGTTGAGCAGAGTGATGAAGAGAGAAACCCTGGAGCTGCGGGGTGGGGTTGGTCTGACTGTTTCACACGCTACCTTTGGAATCTCAGGCAAATTACTTCATCTCTACTTCAGTTTTCTTCTCTGTAAAATGGGGCTCATATTAGTAATTACTCTGAAGGTTATGGTGTGGATTAAATGAGCTCGCTGTGTTCAAAATGCTCAGAACTGTGTGTGATCCTCTGGAAGTACTCAGAAACTGTCAGCTCTTACTGTATCTGTGAGTAATATCATCCCTTCCAATTAACTGACATTAAAACATTCCTCTCATTGTGAGGGGCCCACATGACTTTTTCTGGAGCTGAAATGGTTCCTGCCTAGGAATCATTGTGCCCTCTGTTCTTGCCTCTTTTGTGGGATTTATCATATTTTTTCCTTCTGCTTTGGTGTCTGTGACGTGACTTTTATTCTCTTCTACTTCTCTTCTCCTAGATGCCTCATAGCCCTTGTATTCAGCAGGGGCAGGATAAATGCTTATTAAATGATTCGGTATTTGTGCAGCAGAATTTAAGCCAAGAATCACGTGGGAGGAAATGGAGAGAAAGCTACTTTAATACTCCCGAAGTTTTTTTGAAATCCAAAGCCCTTTATCAATGCAGTCCGATGTGCACTTTCTTGTTTTAAAGGGGAAGAACAAGAGGCCTGGTGAAAATGTGTTTCTGATATTCCATTTTTAAAAGACCTGATCATGACTTCCTTTCAAGGCTTCCTTTAGGAAACCAAAACCAGTCCAGAGCAGAATATTTTTCCATCTTATGTGAAGGGATTTAGGCAAGAGAGAAAGAGAGACTCATTTAATTCAGGCCAAGAGAATGGCCGCCATTAGGCTCAGCTCAGCTCCAGTCAACAGGAACGTATTTGGCCGTGGCAGTTTAGTGTTGGCCATTTTAAGTTGTATAAAGCATTTCTACATACAGTCAACTCCAGATCAGACGTGCTAATAAAGGAATAAGAGACCTGGGTAATAGGAACCAGAAAACAGTCTGAAGTTAATTTATATCTGGCTGGAGACGGCATCGCATGAACAGATAAACAACAGATTCAGACGCACACGCCTTGGCTCTAGTTACGACTCCTGCAACCTCCTCTCAGGAGGACTTGTTAGAAGAGCCCAGCGTGAGCTAGGCTGCTATGAACAGAGCCTGAAGTGTAGAGGATAATCCTCCAAGCAGAAAATCCCATTAGGTTCCACGTCTCTTGAACACAGGAACTAGACCTTCCCTGTTCGCTGCTAAAGCTGCATCGTCTTGCTTAGAAAGCACTTAGTCAATGTCTTTTGAATGAATGACTGAGAGAATAATTTGAAAACTGACTACCTAAGAAAATTGCTGATAAACAATCACAGATAAACCAGCGTGCTTCCCTCTGAAATGATGTTCAGTGTGGTGTGCTTTGGGGTATGTAGGAGGCAGAACCGTAGAATTTTATTCTGTAGAATTTCTTAGAGGCCATCTAAAGCCTCCTGTGAGGAAAGAGGCAAGCTTTTCTCTGTCAAGGGACAGGTCAGGAACATTTTCAGCTTTGCTGCCCGTAAGATCTCAGTTCTAACAACCCAGCTATGCTCCTGTGGTGCCAAAGCAGCCACAGACAATACAGAAAGGAGTGGGCACAGCCATCTTCCGGTAAAATGTAATTTATAAAAACAGTGGCAGGCTGCATTTGACCCAAGAGCCTCAGCATGCAGACCCTGATCTCATGGGCTCTTGTAATTTCAAGAGGAGGGCACCAAGGCACATAGAAGTTGAGTGGACCTCCCTGAACCCACATACCCAGCTGACATTAGAGCTGGGGCCACAGATGGTCCCCGATTTAGGATGGTTCAACTTTCAAGCTTTCAAGTTTACAACAAGGTGAAGAAAGCATTACCCGTTCAGCAGAAGTGTTAGTCGCTCAGTTGTATCTGACTCTTTGTGACCCCACAAACTGTAGCCCACCAGGCTTCTCTATCAGTGGGATTTCCCAGGCAAGAATACTGGAGTGGGTTGACATTCCCTTCCCTAGGGGATGTTCCTTACCCAGGGATCAAACCCGGGTCTCTTGCATTGCAGGCAGATTCTTTACTGTCTGGGCCACCAGGGAAACTACTTCAGATTTTGAAATCCGATCTTTTTTGGAGCAGGTGAGATGCAGTATGATGCTCTTTTTGGGATGCTGGGCAGGGTTAACAGCCACAGCTCCCATCAGGCACAGGATCACAGGCATAAACAACCAACCCACTGACAGCCATTCTGTACCCAGACAAAGGTTTTTGTTTTTCTCCTTCAGTACACTATTCAATAAATTACATGAGCTATTCAACACTTTATAATAAAACAGACCTTGTGTTAGGTGATTTTTCCCAACTATATGCTGATATAAGTGTTCCGAGCATGTTTAAGGTAACTAGGCTAAGCTATGATATTGGGTAGGTCAAGTGTATTGAATGCATGCATTTCAATTATGATGAGTTTATTGGCTCATAAGGCAATGGCACCCCACTCCAGTACTCTTGCCTGGCAAATCCCATGGACAGAGGAGCCTGGTGGGCTGCAGTCCATGGGCCATGGGGTCGCTAGGAGTCTGACACGACTGAGCGACTTCACTTTCACTTTTCACTTCATGCATTGGAGAAGGAAATGGCAACCCACTCCAGTATTCTTGCCTGGAGAATCCCAGGGATGGGGGAGCCTGGTGGGCTGCCGTCTCTGGGGTCACACAGTCAGACACGACTGAAGCGACTTAGCAGCAGCAGCAGCAGCAACCCCATGATAAGTGGAGGAAGATCTAGAAGATCTAGATTTATTGACTCTAACCCAAAAGCTTTTTTTCTTATTAAAGGAAAATCCATCCATTATTCACTGATTTGGATATTCAGTGTGAGTCTGCAAATACCAGCCATGGTACTAAGCACAGGCAATGCCTGAGTGAACCGGGGCGGCATGGCCCTACTCTTTAAGAGCTTACAGCAGGTGGAGGGCAGGGCAGAGCCATTACAATTTGGTGTAAGAGGTACAGGATCAGGACATACAGGCACCACTACAGGCAAGAGGCACTGTTTCCTCCAGCCTGTGTCACTGAAGTTTCCATGGGGAGGTCCAGACCCTTAACAGCACCACTAGCATGCTCCTATTACAAGTATTACCACTTTCACCCAAAGTCCCTCAGTTTAATTCTCCTCTGAAACTATGAATTCTCACCATGTACATGCTAAGTCACTTCAGCCGTGTCTGACTCTGTGCGACCCTATGGATTGTAGCCCACCAGGCTCCCCTGTCCATGGGTTTCTCAAGGCAAGAATGCTAGAGTGGGTTGCTGTGCCCTCCTCCAGGGGATCTTCCCGACCCAGGGATCAAACCCACATCTCTTACGTCTCCTGCATTGGCAGAAGGGTTCTTTACCACTAGCGCCAGCTGGGACGTCTCACCCTGTGGAAGAGCTTTAAATGCACAGCTTATCTAGCTCATAGGAGCAGGCATTATCTCCACTGACCTTTGATCTTTCCAATTAAGAAGTTCTTTGAGTTCACAATCTGATCCATGTCTGAACGGATGGTTCCTTCCAGGCCCTTCGTCAGAGCCCTGCACTCCTCCTTCAAGGCACTTAATCCTTCTGAAACCCGATGCTGAACCAGGTGGTAGGCCTCTTCGAGGAGCTGCAACAGAGAACAGCACACAAATTGCGGCTCTGTCATGTGTCAGAGCCTGACGGAGTCAAGCACAGGAGGGCAGGTTAATCACAGATGATCGCAACATAAACAAAACTGTGTGCACATTCTAATTTTTCTTTCAAAGTTTGAGTTTGTTTGGATTAGTCCTGATGTATATGAGACTGAGCAGACTGGGCAGTTCTCCACCCCCGGGAAGGAATTACATATTAAAAAAAAAGAAAGAAAAACAAGACCTTAAAAAGAGAAGGGAAGGAATGTTCATTTTGAGCAGCAGAGCTGGCAGAGCAGAATCATTGCTCACCCCAAACCAGGCCCTCTTCCTGTCGTTCTTCTTCCCCTTCATTTTAGGCAGGATGTCTGTCTGAAGGGTTGGCATGAGCTCCTCCATCACCAGGTTACTCAGGATCTGTCGAGAGGAAGACAGCCACTATATCTGTGTCTCTATTTCTGCTTGCCAAGGCGGAAGTGAGGGGTGGGATGAATTGGGAGATTGGGACTGACATATATATATACCACTACATATAAAATAGATAACTAATGAGAACCTACTGTAGAGTACGGGGAACTCTACTCAATACTCTGTGGTAACCTATAAACCTATATGGGAAGGAAATCTAAAAAAGAGGAGATATATGCATAGAAATAGCTGATTCACTTTGCTGTACGGCAGAAAATAACACAATGTTGTAAAGCAGCTATACTCGAATTAAAAAAAAATGCTTAAGTGAAAAAACAAAAAAAAGAGGAAGAAGAAAGCCTCAGAGCTAGTTTAGCTGGTAACACTTAAATCTGCGCATCAGGCCAACTGAAGGTGTCATAACTGGCCACCTTGTCCTGAATATTCATTAGAAGGACTGATGCTGAAGTTCCAATATTTTGGCCACCTGATACATAAAAACGAACTCATTGGAAAAGACTCTGATGCTGGGAAAGATTGAAGGCAGGAGGAGAAGGGGATGGCAGAGGATGAGATGATTGAACGGCATCACTGACTCAATGGACATGAGTTTGAGCAAACTCCGGGAGTTGGTAATGGACAAAGAAGCCTGGTGTGCTGCCGTCCATGGGGTCTCAGAGTCAGACACGACTGAGTGACTGAACTGACTGACTGTCCTGGCTACCCAAGATTGTCCTGCACTCCATGAAATCTGTTAAGTTAATAGTTTAACTCTGGGTCTGAGACCTCAGAAATCTCTATGAAGAGTCATAGAGGGTAAATGTTCTAGATATCTGCAAGGAACAGTCATGCCTGCTGACATTTTCCCGCTGGAAAGGAAAAATTCTTCAACTTGAACTTCTACTATTTGAAATAGAACAATCTAATGCATTTAGGATAAGAGGGGAAATGTCAGTTATGGATAAGGGTATCCTTAGCAAAATGGTGAAGGGAGTAAGACTTGGTTTTGGCAGCTTGAATCCTTGTCTGTATCCCCTGAGACCATTGTTTCTTCTTTAACTTTTCTGGGATCTAAGTGTCTTCATGCTCTTTGTCCCTACTGCACCCTGAATCCCATCTCTATCTTCTTTAAAGTTTAGAAAAAGAAGGGAGTAACCAATACTTCAGAGGAGGCAATGGCACCCCACTCCAGTACTCCTGCCTGGAAAATCCCATGGACGGAGGAGCCTGGTGGGCTCCAGTCCATGGGGTCGGTAAGAGTCAGGCATGACTGAGTGACTTCACTTTCACTTTTCACTTTAATGCACTGGAGAAGGAAATGGCAACCCACTCCAGTGTTCTTGCCTGGAGAATCCCAGGACAGAGGAGTCTAGTGGGCTGCTGTCTATGGGGTCGCACAGAGTCAGACATGACTGAAGCAACTTAGCAGCAGCAGCAGCAACAAATACTTTGGGACAACTGGACATTGGTGGGATGAGAATATGGGAGACGGGTGTCTACAGTTTTCAGAGTTTTTTTTTTTAATTGTTCCCAAGTCTTTCCTAAAATTTTGCTTGGCTCAATGGAAGTGTTTCTTTTCAATGTGAGCAGTGATTTACCTGTCTGCACATAAGGCCCCACATAACACTGGCCTTTCTTCTTTATATTCCCCCACTGGAATTGGAGCAGTTTTGTTGTTTAGATTTAGATCTGCCATGAGTTTTGGGGCTCACAGCTCAGCTTTCAATATCAGGCTGCAGCCCAAGATTCAGAACAAGAGTCACTTCGGAAAAGCAGGCAAGCAGAATCATAGTAGAGAATCATTTGACATCTGCTCTGTGAATTGAAAAAAATATTTGTCCAAAATAATTGACCTGCTCATAAACACTCAAATTAAGATTTGAGAAATACTTTCTTTAAGGTCACTGGTCAGCCTCATGCTAGTGGAAATACTCATGAGCTCACTAGAGTTTGCTTTCAAAATGGCTCTGTTTACATGGGCTGTAACAGTCTAGATGAATTGAACAGGAACCCTCCCAGGGTGGAGGTGGGTGAGTCGCTCAGTCCGCCTAGGTCTGTGAGTTCCTAGGAGAGAAGGCTGGGAGTCAGTGCAACCCGGGAGTTCCATCATCTGTGATGTGGAACTTCAGGAGTGACTATGATTGTAATGGGTAGGATTTCCACTAGTCCTAGTAATTCACAGCTGGGGCTGTTTCAACCTTTCTTAACCATTATCTGGGGAGCAGTCAAGAGGTCAGTTCAGTTCAGTCACTCAGTCATGTCTGACTCTTTGGGACCCCATGGGCTACAGCATGCCAGGCTTCCCTGTTCATCACCAATCCCCGGAGTTTGCTCAAACTCATGTCCATTGAGTCAGTGATGCCATTTGTGAGGATTTTTGAGGAGTTAAAGAGAAACCTGACATGTGCAAATCCCATAGAAATCAGCAAGTGCTCAAACTGGGTTCAAGTACATAATTAATAATTCATGAACCTTATCTTGCCCAATGGAGTAAATTCTTGTTGGAACACACCTGCCCAAGAGTAACGAAAGTATTGGCATTGGGAGCGTGAGCTGAGAGCCTAAGGAGACTAAAGCCAGAACTTAAAATCAATGGGAAATATTGCCTTAGTTCAAAAGTATTAAATTCAAGAATCATAATAATTATCCAAATCCATCCTTTTGCAAAGATTGGCTCGAATCTGAGCATAAGTGTGAAGATTTGAAGATGAAAATGTTACACAGTCCAAAGAAAAAAAATGCTCCATTTGGGTGGGCTTGTAGTTTGCTTTTAGTCTTTCCCATACAATGTTCCAAGAAATTTGGTTCTATTTTATAACTTAAGGGATTGGAAAGGAAATATGTCTGGAAAAAAAAGAAGCGGGATGAGAGTGGGTTGATGGAGAAGGAGGGGCGGGGAGTGTGAGATTAGGGAATAGCCCTTGGGCAGACAACAGCCAACTCTGTCTCCTCCCAGCAGTTCATCTTTTTTCTGTGTCTGTCAGCCCCAGCCCTCTCTGACTGTGAACTGCTCCTCCCCAGCCCAGGACCTGCTCTGGATTCCCTACCTTCGTCAGCCCTCCATGAGCAGGGTCCAGAGCCCTGGGGCTAGCAGGGAGAAAGCAGTTAATTTAATAAAAGCAAATCATATTAATGAAGGGGTTCCCCAACCTTCTTTCTTCAGAATAGAACCCACTGAGATTCACCATAAGGAACCTAAAAATATTTCCTGTGCTTTTAAAAAAAGGGGCGTGTGTGTACACTTAACTGCTGGAATTTAACTGGGAGATTTAAAAATTCCATCATACATACAAGAAACCAAACACACCATTAGGTTGATGGAAACCAGCAATTCCAGGCTCACTCCCTGAGCTGTTGTTGTTCATTTGTTCAGTCGTGTCTGACTTTTTATAACCTCATGGACTGCAGCATGCCAGGCTTCCCTGTTCTTCACTATCTCCTGGAGCTTGCTCAAACTCATGTCCATTGAGTCAATGATGCCATCCAACCATCTCATCCTCTGTCGCCCTCTTCTCTTCATGTCCTCAATCCTTCCCAGCATCAGGGTCTTTCCTAAGGAGTCAGTTCTTCACATCAGGTGGCCAAAGTGTTGGAGCTTCAGCTGCATTCCGTGAAGGCCACGCTACATTTACCTTCCATATGCTGCAGCTGTGGGGAAGGTGTGAGGCCCAGCAATACTGTCCTCTTTACTGAGGCCGACTCCATGGTCTGACCAGGCTGCTGGCCTCGTGCCTTTCGTGTTACTGAGCAACCAAGTGTGAAATAATCCATTTAAAGCGGGTCACATTTGAGGTCACCAGAAAAAGACGACATGAACATATGGACAAGGGAAAAATGTGGATAGCTTTCTGGTCTTGAAACCACCCTGATGTGTGGGAATTTTGAGCTGTTCTCTTAGCCCATCTGGTTAATTTAAAAGCAAATAAAAAATAAATCACATAACTTGTATTTACATTTTCCAAAATACTTTCCCTCATGACTTCATTTGATACATTTTTAATTGACAAGTAGAGAATATACTGATTCTTTTACTGGGGTACAAATATTTTCACCTTAATAATCTGTCAGGCAAATTATTCTAAGATATTTGCTTTGCCTGGACACTTGCCTAAAATAACCATCAGCACGAGGGCATGCCATACTTGCTGTATGAGTCATTACTATGAAGATAATAATGTAGCATTGCTGAAACTCTTCTGAATACAGTCTCTGAGGGTAGAAGGGGTTAGGATAATGTTATGATTAAGTTCTTAGAAGACATGAAAACAATGCAAATAAATTCAGTGCTTTAAACAAAAGATGTCATATTCTCAAACTCGGTCATGCTATGCCTTTTTCTTTAACTACTTGGTAGCTTCTCTAGGACCTTGCCCTGTTTTTCCTGTGAGTCTTAGGATAGACGTTGCTTCAGTTCCATGTGTAACGGTTAAGATGAAGTTTACCCTCACCAGGCCTCACACAGGAAAAGTCTTGAAAGTTATTTCCTTTCAGCAGCTTCTTCAAGGTTCACCTAACATGGTTCAAAATGCATTTCGGTCACAGACTGGTTTTGTGACTTGGGTCAATTTCTCCGAACGTTCTTTCTCCCACCTGGAGGGTACTGGATGAATAATCCTGAAATGCCCTTCCAGTGCTCACATTTTATGAGGTTGTGACTTTACGAAAGAAACTCAGATTACTGGAGGAGCAAAAGCATTTACTGATTTCTTCTGTTTCTTTTTCCCCTTTAAGGTATTTTTTAATTTTTTATTTTATTTTTAATTGGAAGATAATTACTTTACAATACTGTGTTGGTTCCTGCCATACATCAACATGAATCAGCCGTAAGTATACATATGTCCCCTCCCTCTTAAGCCTCTCTCCCACCTCCTAATCCTTCCCACCCCCTAGGTTGTCACAGAGCCCCAGTTTGAGTTCCCTGAGTCATACAGCAAATCCCCACTGTCTCTCTATTTTACATATGTTAGTGTATATGTTTCAAGGCTACTCTCTCAAATCATCCACCCTAATCTTTCCCCACTGTGTTGAAAAGTCTGTTCTTTATGTCTGTGTCTCTTTTGCTGACCTGCAAACAGGATCATCGATACCATGTTTCTAGATTCCATATAGCACCTTCCTATGACTGCTAATGCTTTATGATGTCCATATATGTACAGACCACACATGGTCCCACATACACCTCTAAGGCTGCCTTGCTCTCTGGATGCTTCTAGGTATGTCTCGCCTCTCCAGAATGGCGAGGCATGAGTCATTTCACTCTCTCACACCTTAAAGCAATTCACACCTATCAGCCCAAAGCAAAGAGCAGAAAGTCAATCCCGCCCACCCCCC
>SJYT01032819.1:195013-245400 GCA_006410635.1 Cephalophus harveyi
CCCCCCCCCAACCCCCCGCAAAAAAAAAAAAAAAAAAAAAAACCCAAACTCAATACTCAACTCTCAGAAAAGAATTATTAGGTACCTGCTTTCCACGGGACAGTGAAGGAATGTGAGCTGATATAAGATTTCAAATGAAAGAAAAAACAGATTGAACAAGTACCTTAGCTTAACTCAAGGAGCTAAATAACTGTTTAACTTGAATCTATAAATGGATGTCCTTCCTCCAAATATGAGAAATCAATAATTGACTAAAGTTCTTGAGTAAGTCTCAGGATGGGAAATAAATGAGTTTAAAATCTACCGAAGAAAAAGAAGAGGGAGGAGGAGGAGGGCAGAAAGAGGAGAAGGAGACAGAAGAGGAGGAGATTCTGCATCATATGTTAAAACAATAAAGAAAATGTTTCCAGCTTTAGATATTTAATGACCATATAAAAGCAAGATACCATCTGGCATCTTCCAAATACTGTTCCCTAAAAACAAATTTCACCGGCCCCCAAAAGAGGCATTCTGGGCTACGAGGGGAAGTTAAAAAAGAGCATTGTTGGACCCTCTGCGCTTCTAATTAAATAATGTCCACACCCAGCCTCTTCTTCCTGGCTGAATCAGCCTGTGATTGGTGTCCTCATGGGGGATGGGGTCACATTATGGAACATAGTTTCCTTGGAGATCTATAACAATGTACCTGGTACCAAACCAACCCACCACTTAGCCCCTGATTGACATTTAATCAAGGTCATGGGAAACTATGGACCTGGACCACAGGAGATAGAGCACTACAAAAGGTAAATGAAACATCTAGAAAACTATCTAATGCTTTCAAATTTGGTATCCTTTAATTACTCCATTTATAAATCACTCTATAGATGAAGACAGCTATTTGCCAACTACTTTTCCAACAACATCTTATTTAATTCTCACAACCCTGTCAGGCAAACATTATCATTCCTATTTTTTCAGAGGAGTAACCTGAAACAGAGAAGTTAAATAACTTGGCAGGCTTTAACCCAAACCTGCTGACTTAAAGTCCCACCACAAACTTTGCACTATGCCACACTGCTCACATTTGCTGCTAGTCTCGAAGCACAGGTCACTTGAGAGAATATGCTTTTTCTGGAAAGAAATTGGAAGTGGCTCTTCCACTGCAGTTGCAGTTGTCTGGGCTGCCCTGCTGCAGGACTGGAGGTCTGGAGGTCTGGAGTGCCCAGTCTGGAGGTCTTTAGAGTGCCCAACAGCTTGCTGATCAAATGCTTCTAGACAATGAGAGAAATGGCCTATGGAACCACAACTTTTATGTCTGCAATTTTTTTCGTTTGATAGTTTATTATGATCCTGACCTTCTACCACTTAGACAGAGAACAGGATCCAAAATTCTGAGCCCCATGTTACCTGGACTTCATCCCCAGTGACCATTTCCCACGAGCCGTAGTGTCCTTTCTCCTGTCGAAAGAATTGAACAGCTTCCAAAAAGGCTTGGGCTTCAAATGTCGTCTGCTTCATGTAATCTAAAAGAAAGAGGCAAGGGCATTTAGCAAAGAAAAAATTCTTAATTTAATATTCTTCTGTGGTTCAGAGACCATTACCTGAATATTACAAGGAATAGAATTATGAGACACAAAAAAGTTAAGTACTGAATTCAAAGTTCATTTGCAGGTGGGGACATGCCTGGTGGTCTAGTGGCTAAGACTCCATGCTCCAACAGAGGTGGCTGGGGTACCATCCCTGGTCAGGGAACTAGATCCTGTGTGCTGCAACTAAGAGTTCAAATGCCATAATGAAAGACCCCATGTGTTACAACCAAGACCCAGCACAGTCAGAAAAATGTATCAATATTAAAAAAAGAGAAAAAAAAAAAAAACCCTCAAAGGTCATTTGCATAAATGAAAACAAACCTTCAGGTGTATATCACATGACTTCCTCATTATACCAGCTGATTAACTCTATCAGTTACTAGACATGCTGGTTATGACCATTTATCTATCCCCATTTATCTTTATTGTAAATGTTGCCCTCAGACATCCAGGCTCTAGTGGCTTTATGCCACCAACTGTAACACCTCAGTAAAGCAGACTATTCCTTAAAGTGCCTCATGTATCCAAGGTACCCCCTCCCAGTTCCCCAAACAAAATATCAACTGATATCAACTTTTTGTCAAAAGGACATCAATATAAGAGGCTGATTTTTGCAAATGAAGGATAGTAATTGTTAAAACATATGGTAAGAATCTGTTACTGCTAGGTATGTTACATATGTCAGTGAAATCTCACAAAACCCTCTGAGGTGAGTGTTATTGTCATCTCTAGTTTGTAGATGAGGAGATTGAAAGCACAGAGAGGTCAATGAATTGCCTAAGATCATACACCAATAAGGAAATGAACTTGGGCAGTCTGATTCAAGAACCTACTTCGAAGCACCATACTACACTACCTCATATATTAGTTTTGGGGTTTGCCTTTCGAAACATATTGGATTTTTAAAAGGTATTATATCTGAGAGGTAATATCCTACCACAAAGGAATGGATACCTAATGATACAGGGTTTTTAAGTGTGCTGAATGGCCTTCCCAGAATTCCACAAATCACCCTATGCATGCAAATATGCTCAATTTCTGCTATGGACTGAATGCTTGTGTCTCCTAAAATTCATATATTGGACGTGAGTCTGAGTGAACTCCGGGAGTTGGTGATGGACAGGGAGGCCTGGCGTGCTGCGATTCATGGGGTCGCAAAGGGTCGGACATGACTGAGCGACTGAACTGAACTGAACTGAATCCCCAAAATGTGATATTTAGAGATGGAGGGTTTGGGAGGTAATTTGGTCACTAAGGGGTAGATCCCTTATGGTGGACGTAGAACCCGTATACATAATATACAATGGAACATTACTCAGCCATAAAAAGGAACAAAATTGGGTCATTTGGATGGACCTAGAGTCTCTCACACAGAGTGAAGTAAGTCAGAAAGAGAAAAACAAGTATCATATATTAACACATTTTTGTGGAGTCTAGAAAAATGATTATGTTGTTTAGTTGCTAAGTTGTATCCAATTCCTTGCAACCCCATGGAGTGTAGCCTTCCAGGCTCCTCTATGCAGGGTATTTCCCAGGTAAGCATATGGAGTGGGTTGCCATCTCCTTATTGGCAGGGCAGAAATAGAGACTCAGACATGGAAAACAGACATGTGGACATGAGGCTAGGGGGAAGAGGGGCTGGATGGATTGGGAGATTGGGACTGACACATATACACTACCATATGTCAAAAGACAGCTAGTGGGAACCTACTGTAGACCTCAGGGAGCTCAGCTCAGTGCTCTGTGGTGGCCTAGAGGCGTGGGATGCGGGTGGGCAGGGAGGTTCAAGTGGGAGGGGATATATGCATATGTATGGCTGATTTGCTTTGTTGTACAGCAGAAACTAACACAGTACTATAAGGCAACTATATTCCAATTTTAAAAAAAGAAAAGGCTTACTCCCTCGCTCTCCTTCCTCTGTCTCTCTCTTTGACCAGACACCAGATCTACCACTGGCTTGGTCTTGGACTTCCAAGAGTATGATATTTGTTAGAGCAGCCCAAACTAACCCAGAGAATTTTCAACACACAAAACTAGCTCATGGAGGATACAGTGATAACCAAATTATAGGAATATTAGCAAGGCAGTGAATTTTAGAAATAATCTAACAATAAAGAAATCAAAACTTAGGAAAGGGAAATAAAGTAGGCAAAGTGAAGTGACTGAAAGGGCCAAGTATCCTATCTTATGCTTCTCCCCAGTAGGACACAAAGTTCTTTTGCCCAGAGACTAGGATCTGTATTCATAGGGTGATGTTAGATTGGTCAGCTGAAAGGCAGCTGATTTGCTGGGGGGACCTTCAAAGCTTTAGTCAATGAGACTGCTCAGTCAGTGACTCAGTGGTTGATTCGGGGACTGAGCAGAAAGAACCTAAATTTAGAGGATAAATCTGCTTCAAAGGGGGACAATCAATTAATAGATTGTAGATGACTCTTTCAAGACTGGTTTCCTAGGTCATAAGCCTCAGGAACTTGGAAAAGAGAAACTACAAGTCAAGGAATAGCCTCTATAAGAGGATGAGCAAAATTCTTCACAATGAGGATACCATGACGCCCAGAAGGTCCACATTCAAAAATGTGGAACAGTAACTGACATTTTAATATCAACAGAAAGACTGGTTACAATCCAATTCAGAAAAAGGGCATGTCCCAAGAATCAGGTTTTTAAATTGAAGCCTTTTCTTCTTTGTTATTATTTTTTCTTGGTTTGGCAATTGATTTAGTGTTTAACCTTAGAGGTTTGGAAAACACAAATTAAGATTTTGGTATAAAATTGACAACAAGGGGCTGTGATATAGGACTCAGTACACTGGGAGGAACTATACCAACTGAGATGGAAACTGTAATTATTACACTGAGATTCAACACTGACTCATGAGCTCTTATTTTTAACAGCTGTTTTCATTTCCAGCCTAAGGAAACAAAGAGATGGAAGAAAATGTGGTACTTAGATGAACTGCCAGACCCGTGAGCCTACGAATGAGGTTTAAGTTCTTCAGGTCCTTACAAGAAGCATAAATTTACTTATTTCTTCTCAAATTGATCCAAGTAACCGAAGGAAGAATCTGAAATCCTGTAAATACCATATATATCTATATATATTAAAAAAAAACTATGACACTCCCGCTGATGGTTGATTTTTCAAAGATCTTCAGAAAACATAATTGAAGAAATGAGATTTGAAGGCAAGATGTGGAGTCAGAGAGAAGTCAAAGAAGAGACAGAAGAGCTAGAATGTAGTAATGGTGCAGGATGGAGCACCTTAATACAGGCAGAGAGGAAAAGTATTAGTAATCAAACAGACCATAAAGGAAATTATAGTCATTGAACAGCAGTAATAAAATTTAAAAGAATAAGGACATGAATCCCCATTTTGGACTCTACCATTAAGCCAGACTTAGATCGGATTTTAACTACTTTTTTTCCATATGGTAAAAAGGGTCTAATTACTGACTTCATCATTAGATTTTTAGCTTATAAAGTGACTAAATGAATTTATATAAAACTTTTAAAATAGTACCTGCCACATAATAAGTTGCTTTATGGATACTGGTTCTCATGATTATAAACAAAGTTCAATAGAAACTGCCAGATCATTAAGGAAATAAAGAACAAAGGTTTGCTTTGTAAAGGACAGAGCTACATTGCAGGAGTCATATGATATTCATTTCTTCTAAGCTGCTTGCTGAGGCACTGCTGAACTCAGCCAGAATGTACAGGTGCTTGAAAGAAACCAGATTATCAGTTATTTAATCAACTTCCTGCCACAGATCCCATGGGAACAAATTCCAGGATCACAATCACCCACTCTCCTGCCAACAAGAAATTGAGACTTAGTTCAATGGCCCCCAGGATCAACAATGGCTTTTGGTCTTTCAGCCTTCTTCCTGCAAGATGACTCACAAAGATGGCAGGCATCAACTCAAACTCAACTTTTCCAGCATGCTGTAGTTAAGAGGATGCTGATCAACGACACAGATGTGCTGAGAAGAACTTAAGCATGGTTAAATCCAGCTCCTTCATTTTACGGACAAGGAAACTGGAAGAAGAAATGGTTAATTTCTTAGCTGAAGGTCACACAGCTGGTCAGAATCAGAGCCAAGAGTTGAAAAAGTGCCTCTGGCATGCCACAAGCAGCCCTGGCATTCATGCTCACTTAAATCATAGACTATGAGAGTTAGAAGTGATCTCAAAGGTCACCCACCCCGAGCTCTTGTTCAATGCTGGGAGCCTTCAGAACTCATGACAGACACTCATCCAGCCTTAGCTTGACTATTTCCAGTGACAGGAAGCTCACAATGTAATGAAATAGTCCTTTTTTTTTTTTTTTTGTCATTGAACTGTTGTAATTATTTGAAAATTTTTCCTTCTGCTGAGCCAAAATCTGTTTCCACAAACTCTCATTAATCCTGCTTCTGCCTTTCAGAGAAAAATAGACAAGTTTACTCTTCTTCCACATGGTAGCTAAAAGATAGCTGAGTATTCTCATTTTCCTGCAATCATCTTTTAAACAATAGAATTTAGGGATTTTTTTTTTAGAAGTTGGCCCTCCTTTTTCCTTCCTTCCCTTAGTGACCATTTTGAATCTATCAATATAGTTCTTAAATTTAGACCATGATTGAATACATTACAAAGAATATTGTCTAACCAGCACAAATTATGTAAAATAGAAAGATTATGTTCCTTTTTCTGGTCCCTAACCTCTTTTTTCATCCATCACACCATACTTTTGGCTCATACCTTTTTCGTAGTCCAATAAAACCCCTATAACTTTTCATATAACACCCTTGTCAATCTAAGCCTTTTCTAACCTGTATTTCTGTTTTTGATTTTGAAGTGCAGGCTTTAACACTACCCTGATTAAATTACAACTTGCTGTGATGAGTTAGTGCCCCAGAGCCTGCCAAAATCATTAAAAAAAAATTGTAATTCTGTCCCTAGACTCCCATTTACCCCAGTATCATCTGAAAATTTGGTGGGCTTACCTTCTACATTTCTATCCAACTCACTGACAAAAACATTCATCAGATCAAGGGTGAGGACAGAGGCCTGCAAGACCCTAAGCATTTTAGGAGACAGATGGGAGACACATCTTGGCCATTCAGTCAACAATCATATCCTCAGGGCTAAGACACAGCTATTTTCCTTAGTCTCTTCCTAGTTCTCATCTGTGCAGCTGCATGGAAAACTCATATTTGGGAGACATGATTATGAATTTTTGCAAGGGAAAGAAAGCTCCTCTAGGCCCCGTGGGGACAATTATTCAAGGGGCCAGCCAGAGAGAAATCGCTTTTGTTTTTTCCACTTACACAGATTTACTGCACGTCTGAGTCAACTGAAACGCCAAAGCTCCAAGGCCTATGCAGTCATTCTGGATTTTGACTCTGGCTGCTATGTCGGGACTCCCTGACTCGGGCTGGGTTTGGAAGCCGCCTTGTTATTTTATTTCATCAGTAAACTGTGCCAAGCCATGTTAGCCAATCTGCCTGGTGATTTGTGCAAGTTATGTAACTGCATTACTCACTCCACTGCTATGGGGCTCATCTCACTAATGTATACTTCTAAACTGTCTTCAGCTTCAGGTCATATGTCGTCTTTTTTTAGGAGAGCTGCAGCAAGGCTGTGTTGTCCTAGTTTCTTTTCCAGAGCAGAGAAGCGGCACTGGGGGAAAGGAACCAACATTTCTTGAATTCTGTCATGGAGTATGAACCATAGGAGGTGTTTACACACACTATCTCCTATCATTCTTCCAGTAATCCCATTAGGTAGGAATTCATATTCCCACTTTAAGGCTGACGAAACAGTTTCAGAAAGGTTAGCTAATCTATTTAAACTAGTAGACAGACAAGCAAGGCCTCTTTGCTGCCAATATCCTGTTATAACACTCTCTGGTTTTATTTTTTTTAACTTTTTATTTTGATATAATCATAGATTCACATTTTTATAAGAAACAATACAGAGAGATTCAATATATCCTCACCCAGTTTTCTCTAATGGAATATCTTGTAAAAACTGTGTTGCAACATCACAGGCAGGAAACTGACACTGATGCAATCTAGCCACCTTATTCAGATTTCATCAGTTTTACATGCACAGGTTGTGTGTGTGTGTGAGTGTGTGTGTGTGTGTGTGTGTTGTGGCTTAACTTAAGAATTATTTAAAATTTTATTTCCATCTCAAAGTTTAGATCATATAATTCTGGAGTTTGACTATACCTTAGGGATCAGTTAGTCCAAAACATCCATTTAATTAGTGAGCAGCTTGAGGGCTATAATGTGATATGCATTATTAAAACAGAATAAAACCCCCTCATTGGAACTAAAAATGAATGATATCTGTCCCAATAAAATAGTAATAAAAGTCTTTATTTTTATTTAAAAACTTATTTATTCATGACCAACTTAAGCAAATATTTATTACCAAATTGTAAATAATAACTCTTATGTGACCTAGCCCCAGGATTCATTAGAAATCCCTAAATCATATTTTGTAAACTGCCAGACTAAAATGTTCATCTACAGCTACTGGCCAAATCATACCTGTGTTAGTGAGCACAGACCTACTAGAAAGAGAAGAGGAATAAGCCAAGAAGCAATGTATATATCCTGAAGATCCAGGGACCCCAGGATGAATGATAATGGTGTACTCTAGGTGAAACTACTGTACAAAAGATATTAATACAAGAACTCACCCTGAGGATATAAAAGACCTCTTAAACTAAGGAAAGAAAAGCACTTCCTTTGTTTTGATAGAATGTCTTAACCACACAGAAAAACTGCATTCCTCATCCAGCTAAAAGGGGTGCATCTCATGAATTTTTGACTTGTCAATTAATATTATAAGACTATTAACACAGAAAAGAAAGTGGTGATTACTAAAACAAGTGAAGACAAACTAACCTCATTTCCTTTAGACAGACATATTACTTTGGTAGAATACCTACCATTGGCTTTGGAGACATCCTGTATCTAGATTTTAGCAAGGCAAATATTAAGAGTTTTGCATAATTTTGACTGACATACTGAAGAACCTTGGATTAGTTGATAATGCAAATAAACATAATGAAGTAGTGAAACAGCCTAAATGATGGGTGCTGGTTAAAGGGCTGATGTTATTGACACCCTAGAGGAAAAGATTTTCAACTACTTGGAAAAGGTAATATATAGACAGATAGATAGAGATAGTTAGGTAACCCTAGGGTTTCACTTAACTGTGAGCTCAGAGCAAGTCAGTGGTGTGATTCAGTGAAACATAGAGCAGGTGAGGCTGGACAACAGGAGTGTGGAATATGTCACAGACAATGACGGTTACAGATAGATTCTAAGATACACGCCTCTGAGCTTATCATTGAATACTTCTAGCTCATGCTGAGCAACACAATATCTTTTAAAAATGTTAAAAATAAAGAAAAAAAGGTAGAGTACTTCTGAAGAAGACCAAGTAAATGAGGAATCTCACAGCCTTGGCAGGAAAAAACCTAGAGGGAAGAAATCATGTTCTGTAAGATCTGCAATGTACAAGAAGGCTGGATTTGTTCTGTGTAGATTCCAGATACTAGAGTCAGGATAGCATGGGCCAAAGTAGAGTGTGGCAGAGTTTGACTCAGTACTCTGAGTCAAAATTTCTAACATTTAGATTGATCTTAGAGTGAAATAGGCTCCAATAAGTTGTCAAAAGTTTCAAGATGAAGTGCTCGACTGGGGCTGAGTTACCCTGCAGATGATGTACTGCTGCTGCTGCTGCTAAGTCGCTTCAGTTGTGTCCGACTCTGTGCGACCCCAGAGATGGCAGCCCACCAGGCTCCCCCGTCCCTGGGATTCTCCAGGCAAGCACACTGGAGTGGGTTGCCATTTCCTTCTCCAGTGCAGATGGTGTACAGACTTGCTTAAATTTCTCTACTACACACTGTCATGACATCGTGTACCTCCTCACCATAGCACTTAGAACTATTAAAATTTCATAGTTGTTAGTATAATTATTTAAATAGGCCTTTTTTCCAAGACTGTAAACTCTAAGAGGACAGGAGACTGCTCTTTGCATTCATCACTGCACCCTCAATACCTGGTCGAGTGTTTGGCACATCAGAGAGGGAAAAGAAATGAGGGAAGGAAGGAAGGACGAGAGGAAAGGAGAAAAGGAGGGAAAGAGGGTTTCAAATACAAGAGAGAGGGCTGGACTAAGTCTCTTTATAAAGTTCCTTCTAAACTGAGATTTCTTGATTACAAACAAAAACCAAGCATTGCAAATGAATCAGATTCTCTTAATAAGTCTTTCCCCTACTGTTGTAAAGAGCTTCTGAAGGAAATGGATATATTCATCTCAGTGCTTCTCAGACTTTGTTGAGCGTCAGAATCCCCTGGAGAGCTCGCTGAACTGACTGTTGGGCCCCACCCCAGAGTCTCTGATTCAGCAGGTCTGCTCTAGAGCCCCAGAATTTGCATTTCTAACGAGCTCCCTTTTCATACTGTGAAATCAGTTCTGAATACTCATTGAAAGGACTGATGCTGAAGCTGAAACCCCAATACTTTGGCCACTGATGGAAAGAACTGGCTCACTGGAAAACATTCTGATGCTGGGAAAGGTTAAAGGCAGGAGCAGGGGACAACAAAGGATGAGATGGTTGGATGGCATCACCAACTCGATGGACATGAGTTTGAGCAAGCTCTGGGAGTTGGTGATGGACAGGGAAGCCTAGTGCGCTGCAGTCCATGGGGTTGCAAAGAGTCAGACACGACTGGGTGACTGAACTGACTGAATAAGCTCCCAGGTGAGGCTGCTGCTGCAGTCCAGGGCACACTTTCTTGAGAACCATTTCTTTACCCAACATGAAGGGAGTGTTCTCAAACAGAAGAATCACCTCAAGTGCTTGTTAAAAATATGATTCCTGACCTTGCCCCAGATATTCCAATTTAGCAGGTGTGGGATTGTACCCAGGAATCTGAATTTAAACAAGCTCTTCAGGTGATTCTGTTGCAGGCAGTTTGCCAACCAGATTTTGAGAAAGCAAATTACATAGAAGCAAGAGATACAGTGGAAGGGTGTGGCTCCTGAATGCTTAGTGTTTTGATGATGGCTTTCTCTCATTGTCAGGTTAAGAAATGTCCCCTTTGGTCATGGGTAAACCTATGGCTGATTCATGCTGATGTTTTGTAGAAATCAACACAATACTGTAAAGCAATTATCCTTCAATTAAAAATAAATAAAACAAAAAAATAATCCTTTGTCAACTGCTTGCTCACTTAATACAAATGAACCTTTCTACTTACTCAAGGTGATGTATAAAAACAGTACTATGATGAAGATTTACCAAAGATATGTGGATAAGGAGCCACTTTAGGTTCGTAAGGACATCATCTCACATGACTGGAACTCTACCCATGGAGGGGAACCCCCATTCACTTCAGAAGCAGTTATCATTGTCTGGACATAAATCATCAGATTCAATCCTAGTTGAAACTCATTTTCCTTTTTTTGATACTCAGTGGCTATGTGGGCTATATCTTCTGTGGCAGCCTTCTTTAGCATATAGGATCTCACTTTCTTTATCTTAATTTTTTAAGACTTAAAGAAATAAAAATGACCCATGCTCTCATCTCTTCCCAAAATGAGGATGGTATAATTAAACTCCTGATAAGGGAGGAGACAACAGTTTATTCTTTGCAAATACTGGGAAGATACTCTATGCCTTGAAGCTAGGTTCATTGAATATGCCTTCCATGGCCATGAAAGAGTTCATCTATCACCCTGTGTATCTAAGATACCTGAACAGAATCAGACCAAGAGAACAAAGACAAAATCAGTCATTTCCTCTCTGCCCAGGGCAAACACCTACGGCTTTATACGGGTGAGAGCTGTAGTTCTAAAACAGTGAGTGCAGAACTGTTTCCCAATCTTCTAATGACTGTTTGTGGAGATGATGCTGAAATGCCTTAGGAGGAAAAAATAATTACATCCCCCCAAATCTAAGCAAAACAAATGAAACCTAATTTCCTCTTTAAAATGTGAATTTTAAAAGAGTACAACATATAATGCTTATTTACAGGCTGTTCTGACCGTGCATACCCTCAGGTAATCTTTCAGCTCAGACCATGGAAACTGGGTCAGGTGTCCCTCACTGATACTGTGGGGAGTTGATGCTTCTCTAGCCACAAACTTGTCTTTCATTTTTGATGACACTTTCTCTTATTCCTGGAAACAACTGTTTTCGTGGGCTTCCCTGTTGGCATAGTGTAAAGAATCACCTGCCAAGGCAGAAGATGCAGGTTCAATCCCTGGGTTGGGAAGATCCCTCGGATAAGGAAATGGCAACTCACTCCAGTATTCTTGCCTAGGAAATCCCATGGACAGAGGAGTTCTGGCAGTCCATGGGGTCGCAGAAGAGTCAGATACGACTTAGTGACTAAATAACAGTAAACTGTTTACACCTGGGTCTTGGTATACTTTGTCACTGCAGCACCCAAAAATACTAGAGGAATTCTTCCTGGCTGATTCTATGGATGACATTGTGAGTTCAGAATACCTTGCCTAGTCTTACTCACATCTGCAAAAGCATCTTTCTACAGATAAAGGAAGAGGTTTACATTAGGGAACAAATCACTGGTGTTAGCTAGCATCCTAGCTTGACACATCCACAGAGTGTACTGCTGCCTGATGATGTTATCTGGAGATTTTCATCATCATCATTAATCATCACCAGTGATTAATAATAGCATCCACCTTGCACTTGTCAGAAGACGTTACAGTTTACATCTCATTTGATTCTCACAGCAATTTCATGAGACAGGCAAGCCAGATGTAATCATTCCCAGGTAGGAAATGGAAAAAACTGAAAATTAAAGAAGTTTAAGTCATTGCCCAAGGGCAGATGAATACATAACTCATTTTATCAGGTCATCAAATGAATGCTAAAATAACAGGCAGAAAAAATTTTTTTGCTCCCATATAGACTCAGTATCAAAAGGGACCTAACCTTACTTAAAAGTTCTAACTACAATAGAAGTTGTAACTACTTTTATGGAGGATAAAATCTCTCAGTTTCCTGAGATATTTGGGAAAATATAACATTTTCCCAAAGACCTAAAAAACGAAGTTGACCCATGCTCCATTTCCTTCCTAAGAAGTATGGATGGCAGTCACAGACTTCTGGAACCCATTATCTGGTCCTGATTAAGAAGTTGAGCCCAACAGGGAGCTCCACTTGGGGCTTTGTGACAACCTAGAGGGGTGGGGGGAGGTGGGAGGGAGGTTCCAGAGGGAGGGGAAATGGTAGATTCACATTATTGTATAGCAGAAACCAGCACAACATTGTAAAGCACTTACCCTCCATTTAAAAATTAAAGAAGGGGAGCCCAGCTCATCCATGGTCTCCTCCTTATGTTTGGTGAGGGTCAGTATATAATTTAGTCCTCAGATTCTTAGGGACCAGATCATTTTATGAAAACTAAGAACTTCAGCAGTCATGTACCAATAAAAACAGTGTCCACATTCCTGACCTATTACAAGAAGGGGCAGTGCTGCCAACAGAGTTCTTTTTCATTTCTGGGTTAGCTGAGCCCATGATATGTATCAATTTTGCACAATTAAACCAAGAAACCCTTTGAAAGCATCTTGCTATCGGGGAGGCTGAAGTCCTATGACTTTACAGCAGCATATACCATCCCACTAAATGACCCACTGAATGTGGCTTTATACTTAGGGTAAATGTGTTTGGGGGCTTTCCTGATGGCTCAGGAAAGGTAAAGATGGTAAAGAATCTGCTTGCCAATGCAGGAGACGTGGGTTCGATCCCTGGGTTGGGAAGATTCCCTGGAGAAGGAATCTGGCAACCCACTTCAGCATTCTTGCCTGGGAAATCCCGTGGACAGAGGAGCCTGGCAGGCTACAGTCCATGGGGTCACAAAAGAGTTGGGTCTAACTTAGCGACAAGCCACACAAATACATGTTTTTATTATGAAAACTCTTACACATTCACAATAATTATCAGTAAATACCAAGGAGCAGCTTGTTTAATAACTTGGCTAATGATGAGTTTAAGCAAAACATGATAGGGTTAGTGAACGGAATATTATGCAGTCACTAAAACAACAATTACAATGACTTAGACACACTGCGGAAAATTTGGGGAAAATTTTAATTGCTAAACTCAGATTATAAAAATCACATACACAGCCTGATTAAGCAATATATACACCCATAGGAGCAATGACCAGAAAGGAATGCATAGGAAATGGGAAATGAGTTATGGGAACTTTGTGACTCAAACTTCATGAAATGTTAGCCTCAGGAAGATACCTGCTGATGGAGTGACTTTCTGATTGTTTGTCTGCTTGTTTTACCAGTCCTCTCTTGACCATGAACAATATGGCCTCTCCAGAGTCCAAAGAGTCCTGTGGCAGTTTGTCTCTTAAATTCTCAGAGCAGCTGCCAAATCGTGGCACGTTCCATGATCCCAGCATTCAGGGTCCATAATGAAGTGTCTGTAGAGAAAATGTAACTGACATGCATGGAACAGCCTTTCTCTCCCTCAGGATGGGTGGAACTCGAGCCTGGCTCCTCGGGCAGCCCAGCGAGCAGTTTTCAGTGTGATTTCAGCAGAAGAGATGATGCTTTTTGTCCTCTCCTGAATCATACTGTTTAGTGTGGTTCACTCAGGTCTCTGCTGACTCCTTCAAGCGTTTTCTCTTCATAAATGGAGAGAAAACTCTACCTCTCAGAGCCCTTTGAGCTTGTCACAAATACCCTTTAGAGTGTTATTGCCATCCTCTGTTTGCCATGAAAGCTGAACAGCATCTCAGGATGACATACTGTCCTTGAGGACGAGGACTGGCACATTCGTCACCGTATTCTAACAGCACAGTGCCTGGCCCCACACGCTCTTTTGAGCAGACCAAGGAACAAAGAAACGAAGGACTCAATAATTCAGAGGCAGCATAGAATAGTGAGGACAACTGCCTAAAGGGAATCCAAACTGGGTGGCTATTTCTACTTCTGCCAGTTTGGCTACGGGGCTTGAGGTGATTTACTTTTGGCTCCTTTCAGCCTAATTCATCTCACTTGAAATGAGAGGCTGTCGGGTCTCCTTTCTCAGCTGTGAAACAGTGTAATCCTATGATAAGCCACAGTACAGTCAGTTTATCAACATTCGGAGAGTGCTTTCCATGTCAGTGCTCCAACCTGGGGATACACAGTTCCAGCTGCGAGACCACTTTATCCTCATCTTCCCATTACACCTTCTCTCTGTCTCGCAAGTAATGCATCTTTCTCTGAGCTATTAGAAAATATTAAATTACATGTGTGGCTTTCACTACATATTCTATTGGCTAGTTCTGGTCTAAGTTTCTGGATCCTCCCCTTCCCCCTTTCACTAACCTAAATAACGGTTCAGTTTTTGGTTATTACCACTGAGCTCACCACCTGGGCTATTTAATTAATTAAGCCAATAAAACAGTGAAAATACTGGTTTGTCATTTCATGATGTATGACAAGATTATATTAAACTGATTTGTCTCACGTAGAATCATTAACTTAAGTCATAATGGGCTTGGTCTCTAAAACATCTTTCTTCCTTGAAAAAGTAGAACCTGCCTGATATCTCTGAACTTTTAACAAAAGCATCTTGATTTACAAAATCTTCCAGTTCTCCAAGAACACTACACTAGTTTGGGTGTTTATTTAAGTATAAACTATAAGATAATTAAAAGATTCTGTCTCAGCCAGAAATTTCTTTCATGAAATGCTACCGAATAAAACATTATATCCTTTATCCAAATCACAACAATCAATTGGGATATAGGTCAGTTCTTGATTATCTTTGTTGATTAAGGAAAGCAATGACAATGATAATTCTTAAAACTGTTTGCTTCTGTGCTTTGTATATCTACATTTGAATTCAGAAGCATTTGTTGTCCCAGTGCTTCAACTTCTATTAAAACAAAGAACAGATTTAAAAAGCAAAAACAGTAGTCTGAAGATGGCAGAAGAGCAGGTGGACGTGGAGTGCATCTCTTTCCATAGATGCATCAGAAATTTATCTACAGGACTTAACCTGGTGGCACAGTGGATAAGAATCCGCCTGCTAATGCAGGGGACAGGGGTTCGATCCCAGATCCGGAAAGATTCTATGAGCCAAGGAGCAACTAAGCCCATTTACGGTAAGTACTGACTCCCTGCTCTAGAGCCCACGAGCTGTGTACCACAGCTGCTGAAACCCGTGCACCTAGAGCCTGTGCTCTGCAACAGTGAAGCCACAGCAGTGAGAAGCCCGTGCACCACACCGAAGAGTAGCCCCCATCAGTGCAACTAGAGGAAGACCATGCAAAGCAGCAAAGACCCAGCGCAGCCAAAAATGAATAAATTGTTTTTTTTTTAAAGAAATAACATTACAGATGCAACAGTTCTTACAGAACATAGGCTGAACACTAGTAGAAGACCTTGACCACCAGAAAGGACCATAAAACAGAGAACAAAGTTGCCTGGCGGGGAACTAAACTGTGCTCTGCTAGTCTCCCTTCCTCACTTGGGCTTCCCTCGTGGCTGCGGCTCAGCTGGTAGAGAATCCGCCTGCAATGCAGGGGACCTGGGTTCGATCCCTGGGTGGGGAAGATCCTCTGGAGAAGGGAAAGGCTACCCACTCCCTTATTCTGGCCTGGAGAATTCCATGGACTGTACAGTCCATGGGGCGCCAGAGAGTTGGACACGACTGAGCAACTTTCACTTTAAGTGATAGCATCTCAAACTGATGTTGGTTCAAACAGCTTCCTTCTCTTTCCTTCCTTTATTCCTTATCCAGCCCTACCATCCCCACACACGCACTCACATGTATGCACACACGTGTACACACACCAAGCAGCTAATCTTTCCCTGGGCTGCAGAAAGTAATCAATACCGGTTTTAAAGCCTTAAGAGAAGGTAAGAGACAGGAAAATGGGAGGGCAAAGAGACTAGACCAACGCTGTGCAGTAGAAATATAATGAAAGCCACACATGCAATTTTAAAATTTTATAGTAGCCATATCATAAAAGTAAAAAGAAAGGGGGGCTAAGATTAATAATATATTTTATTTAAACCAATATATCCAAAACATGTAATCAATATAAAAATCATTTTTAAAATTATTAATGATATAACTTGCATTCTTCTTTTCTCATACTTAGTGTTTGAAATGTAGTGAGTATTTCACACTTTCAGCACATTTTATTTCAGACTATCAATATTTCAAGTGATCAGTAGCCACATGTGGCCAGTGGCCATCATGTTAGACTGCAGGGCTCTGCATGTTCATGGTTTAAGTTCTATTGTTTATCTGAATGGGGACAGGGGAAGGAGGCAATAAAAGGGAGCAGACCACGCACACCCAGACTGTATTCAAGCAGCATCAGTACAAAGGAGATGTACTCAGATATATTCCTACTCTAAATCAACAAAGAAGGAAGAAACCTGACTTTATCTATAATTTCTCGTTACATACATAGACAGTTCATCCTAGTGAGAAACTGCGGCTCAGCTGGTAGAGAATCCGCCTGCAATGCAGGGGACCTGGGTTCGATCCCTGGGTGGGGAAGATCCTCTGGAGAAGGGAAAGGCTACCCACTCCCTTATTCTGGCCTGGAGAATTCCATGGACTGTACAGTCCATGGGGCGCCAGAGAGTTGGACACGACTGAGCAACTTTCACTTTAAGTGATAGCATCTCAAACTGATGTTGGTTCAAACAGCTTCCTTCTCTTTCCTTCCTTTATTCCTTATCCAGCCCTACCATCCCCACACACGCACTCACATGTATGCACACACGTGTACACACACCAAGCAGCTAATCTTTCCCTGGGCTGCAGAAAGTAATCAATACCGGTTTTAAAGCCTTAAGAGAAGGTAAGAGACAGGAAAATGGGAGGGCAAAGAGACTAGACCAACGCTGTGCAGTAGAAATATAATGAAAGCCACACATGCAATTTTAAAATTTTATAGTAGCCATATCATAAAAGTAAAAAGAAAGGGGGGCTAAGATTAATAATATATTTTATTTAAACCAATATATCCAAAACATGTAATCAATATAAAAATCATTTTTAAAATTATTAATGATATAACTTGCATTCTTCTTTTCTCATACTTAGTGTTTGAAATGTAGTGAGTATTTCACACTTTCAGCACATTTTATTTCAGACTATCAATATTTCAAGTGATCAGTAGCCACATGTGGCCAGTGGCCATCATGTTAGACTGCAGGGCTCTGCATGTTCATGGTTTAAGTTCTATTGTTTATCTGAATGGGGACAGGGGAAGGAGGCAATAAAAGGGAGCAGACCACGCACACCCAGACTGTATTCAAGCAGCATCAGTACAAAGGAGATGTACTCAGATATATTCCTACTCTAAATCAACAAAGAAGGAAGAAACCTGACTTTATCTATAATTTCTCGTTACATACATAGACAGTTCATCCTAGTGAGAAGGTAACAGGCAGGAAGGCCAGGGGTCTCCAAATGGAGGAAATAGCCTGCAAGTGTCAGACATTTTTATCTCCCTTAAGTGGCAGGAGGAAACAAACTAGCGATATTTTTTCCTTCTCTATACAAATTTAAAAGGAGGTTTCTCTTAAAATTCTGTGTTGCCATAATGATACCTGGTTTCACCTGAAGTTAACCAATGCCTTTTTCTTATGAAAATGTTTATCTTAAGCTATGCTAATGTACTATGCATTTACCCCAAACTCTGTCTTCAAGTCGGTTAGCTTTTTGGGCTCAGAACCTACTTGATAAACCAGTATGTTATACTCCGATATTGTTCCTCTAATCTATGTAAATGAAACTATTTGTATGGTGATCTGCCCTTTTTCAAGATTCAAGTTAATCATTTTATGGCCCAAGATAAACCATTTGGAGCCAAGGTTATCCCAAAATACATCTTATGGGTGAGGGGCCTGGTGCCATTCTAAGTTTTGAGACATTCCTTTCTTTCATTAACAGACTGCTGGTGACTATATAACATCCAGCTAAAGACTAGCAGGGGGGTACTCTTTCTGCCCCCTTCTGATGCCTATGTCAGAAGCTTTCTCTATCTCCTTTATACTTTAATAAAACTTTATTACACAAAAGCTCTGAGCGATCAAGCCTCGTCTTTGGCCCCGGATTGAATTCTTTTCCTCTGGGGGCCAAGAATCCTGGCGTCGTAATTCAACAACAACCTTTCACTAGGAGCACAATAATGCACCAAAATAAGAAATAAGATGACTTACAACAAGTCTCATATGGATTAAGACTAGAGTTGAAGACCCTTGACAACATATCTCACTCATAATCCCTGCTCTGTGGGCAGTGAGGAATCCTTGTGGCTTTAACTTGAAGGGTTCTCTAACAACAGAGCCATATCATAATACTTCTGCTTAGCGTGGCTAACCACCAACGGACATATTAGATGAGATCATTTCCAAACAGGATACAGCCTTGCAACGATCTGCTATATTTGTAGCAGCAAATCGTTCACCCTTCTCTTATGTTGCACCAAAAAAGAAAAAAAGCTAAAATGCTTGATGGATTTAGGTGTCTCCAGTTCCTATTGTAGACAATCTCAGGAGTTGCTATAGACTTCAATTACGTGATGTAATTAACTCATTTCATGGAACATATTTGGAAGAATTGACTCGATGATGTAATTCCCTTATGGTAAAACAGAGAAAGAGGAAATAAAAAGAATTTCATCACTCAATTCCTGTGTTGGAAGTACCAAAGCTTCTGAATGCATGAGAGAGAGAGAAACGTGTGCCTACTCCTTATGTTGATGTGCTGTTGCTATTGTTCACTCGCTAAGTCGTGTCTGGCTCTTTGTGACCCCATGGACTGCAGCACACCAGGCTTCCCTGTCTTTCACTGTCTCCAGGAATTTGGTCATCATGTCCATTGAGCTGGGGATGCCATCCAACCATCTCATCCTCTGTCACCTCCTTCTCCTCCTGCCCTCAATCTTTCCCAGCATCAGGGTCTTTTGATGTGTTACTTATAAGCAAATACATCTTGAGTATTCACAGTTCTTAATGGTGTTTTTACCACTAAGGAACATGATGGAATCATAGAACCAGAGTGGGCTTTGGATGTCTAGTTCATTTCTTTACTAGTAGGGTAGCATTGTTTATTTAATAACTGAAACATCACGTAAATTATTCCAGATCTATGATCAATATTAATCATAGTAAAGGCTAATATTTACTAATTAGTACATTTCATGTGTGGGTTTACAAGTCAAAATTAATCAAGTTTAAGTCATTCAGAAGACATTCTCTCAGTCTTTCTATATATCACACTTGAGAACACAAGAGTTTTTGTTCTCAGGCAGTTCTCTCTCATGGGTGACCTGCATTCCTCATGTTACAATTGAGAACATTTCTGTAAGTAGCATCTTCAGTGGAGTTGGAAATACTATCGGAAGGTCATTATTGTGTCTCCCTAGACCTTTTCTTTTAAGCTGAGTAATACAACTATCTCTAATACTCCTTTCAGTTTTTATTTTTCAACCCCACAGTTACATTTTGAATCTCCTCTGATAACACTCTACAACTCAACATTTCTTAAGTTTAGGCTAGATGTAGTTCTCCTTGTTTAATTCTGTGCATATTTAATATAACTGTATTTTATACTGCAGCCTGCCCTCACTCCTTCTCTTTCAGTACTCTTAAACTCTCTTAATCATTCCTATTTTTCCATAGCACCTATTACCTATTATCATATTTTATAACTTGCCTATTTACTGTATTTATGGATTCTTTCCTGTCTCCACCATTGGTCCCTAACTAGAACATAAATATCACAGAACAGAGGTCTTTGTTTTGCTCATTGCTGTATCTTGAGTCACTAGAAGAGTGCTTGGCACATAGTATGTGCTCAAGAAATATTTGTCAAGTAAATAAATATCAACATAAATTCACAGTTTCTAATTAAATTAATGTATAAGTATTCATCTAGACACACGCTTCTAGTTGACAGGTAAGTAATTGGGCAGGACAATTAAAGGTCTAAATTTAAAATGCATGTTTGTGTGTGTGCTAAGTCGCTTCAGTTGTGTACTACTCTTTGCAGCCCTATGGACCACAGCCCACCCAGGCTCCTCTGTCCATGGGATTCTCCAGGCAAGAATACTGGAGGGGGTTGCCATGCCTTCCTCCAGGGGATCTTGCCAACCCAGAAGAACCCATGTCTCTTATGTCTCCTGCACTGGCAGCCAGGCTCTTTACCACTAGTACCACCTGGGAAGCCCAAAATACATGTTTATTTTATTACAATAGAAAAGAAAATTGGGTTATATTGGAAGTACTCACTCTTCAAGGAGTTTGTTACTCCTCAGGATCAAGGATTGGGAATACTGATTATTTCTGATTTATTCCTGTATTTTTTCTAATTATGACCACTGAGTCCACAAATCAAGAATATTCAGTTATGCTCACTCACTTGTCCATTTAAATATAGGTATCAAACATTAAATGTATTTTACCTGTTTTACAAGTTAGAGCTCATAATTCTAGATTAACAATTATTGTGCCTACATGCTATCTTGAGAAAATAGACCCAAATTCCATTTTTAAACAGCAATTTTAATGATGTAAGTTTATTTTTAATCCCTATTTTATCCCCAGTGGTTATTATGGCACCTAAAATATAGTAAGGGATATTTATTTATTTAATGAAAAATGACCCTGCAAAAGGCTTCCCTGGTGGCTCAGATGGTAAAGAATCTGCCTGCAATGCGGGAGACCTGGACCCAATCCCTGGGTTGGGAAGATCCCCTAGGGAAGGGAATGGCCACCCACTCTAACATTCTAACTGGAGGATTCCATGGACAGAGGAGCCTGGAGGGCTACAGTCCATGGGGTCACAATGAGTGGGACATGACTAAAGTGCCTAAAACACTTTTCAATCGCAGCAAATGAGGGAAAATTTGACCAAGGACATTTGGGAGGGAAAGCAACAAATACAGCATATTCTAAAAAATTTTAAAGTAGGAAAAAAAGTGGTAACTGATGGATGCAGAACCAAGAAAAATCATATTTCAACCAGAATCATTGCACCCATGGCCTAATCCCTATCACATATCACTCTCTCACCAAACACTGGTTGAACATGTTCTATGTATGAGTCATTGTGAAGAATTCTCTGAATAGAAAGGAACAAGATTTGGTTCAGGGGCATGAAGTTTAATGTAGGAAATAATGATAATTCCACCATCTGTTCACCACTCTATCCCCAGCACCCCAAACAGCCACAAGGCCGATGCTTAATTTGGTAAAAGTGGTACAAAGAAAGGATAATTATCCATAAGGCAAAAAAGGGTGTGATAAATGCTTTCAGAGAAAGCAAAGGGCCCTCAGAGTTTAGAAGGGAAATGAGTCTCTCTGGTTTGGGATGGGACTGTTTTCCTGGGACAGGGAGCTAAGTGGACGAGGACAGGTTAAGGAGTGGCCAGAGGCAAGGTGTTCAAGGCAAAGAGAGGAGCATGACCCAAAGCAAAGAGGCGACACATAGAGCCCACACGACCTGTCCTCCCCAAACAGCGCTTCCTGTTTTAAAATATCCGAGTTACAGAATCTTCAAACCAACCTGCAGGAAGGGCTTTAGATTTATGTTAGGTGCAGATACAAAATTAAGGGGTTATAAAGGCTTCTGAGAGAGTACAAAGTAGTGGACTTTGATGTCCAAGAGCCCGCCGGGTTTTCAGACTGTGACCAAGATGCTGTTGTGCTGTATGAGGTCCGTGCAAAGGACTGAGGACAGAGTCTGGCACTCAGTGGCTTGTCTACGGCAGCTAGCGGCTTTCCTTCCTATCCTTCACTCAGGATCCTAACCGCTGCCTCGAGTTACTCGGCAGGAAAAGCACCCATTACAGGCATACCTTGAAGATACTGTGGCTCAGTTTCAGACCACTGCAATAAAGCAAATACCCCGTTAAAGGAGTCACACGAGTGCTTTGGTTTCCCAGTGCATATAAAAGGTATGTTTACAATAGACTGTAGTCTATGAAGTGTGCAATAATAGGATGTCTTTAAAAATGTATATACCTTGATTAAAAAATATTTTACTGCTAAGAAATCCTAACCATCATCTGAGACTTTCATAAGTCATAACCTTTTTGCAATAGTAACATCAAAGATCACCATGACCATAATAGTAAAGAAGCTTGAAATACTGCAAGAATAACTCAAATGTGAGACAGAGACATGAAGTGAGCAAATGCTGTTGGTAAAATGGGGCCGACAGACTTGCTTGACACAGTGTAGCCACAAACCTTCAAGGTGTAAAAAATGGAATAGGTGCAAAGTGCAACAAAGCAAAGCGCAACAAAACAAGGTTCGACTGTACAGCACTCTAGTCTACCCCCATCAGTGTGAATCTGGTCTTAAAAATGAGTTTTTAAACTCCTCCACTGAACATGACATGTAACAAATTAACACTTTCTAAAGTAATTTATAAATTAATGTGATTCCAATTGGAATCCCAGCAGGCATTAGGGGATAATTAGCTACGATGAATGTGAATTCACAAATAAGACGATATGCCTAAAGTAATCAAGAAAAATATAATATAAATGAACTGTAAGGGGAAACATTTCATCAGATATAAGAACATACAAGAAAAATCTACTGTAATAGAATCAAAATTGCATCAACATGGGAATGAATAGATCAATGGGAAATAAAAGAGAATACTTAGATAACCTAAAGATTATTATATCTATATGCATATATAGATATTTAATTTTATATAACAGAGATAGTAGCTTATTCAGTTATTTAGTCGGGAAGGTTAGATTTAATAAATGGTGCTAGCCCAATTGATTATCCACTAATATACATACATATACATGATTTTCAAACAGCTAGAGACTTAAACGGGCTTCCTAAGTGGTGCTAGAACCCATCTGCCAGTGCAGGAGACATAAGAGAGACAGGTTCGATCCCTGGGTTGGGAAGATCCCCTGGAGAAGGAAATGGCTACCTGCTCTGGTATTCCTGTCTGGAGAATCCCATGTACAGAGGACCCTGGAGGGAACAGTCCATAGGGTGGCAAATAGAGTTGGACACAACTGAAGTAACTTAGTACACACAGAGACTTAAACATTAAAAATAAAACAATATAAAAACTTTAAGATATATCAAGGAAAATTACATATCTAATCCAGGGACAGAGGAAATCTCAACCAAGGTAGAAAATCCAAAAGCCATTAGAAAAAAAAAAAAAAGATATATCTGACTGCATAAAAATAAGATATCTTTGTATGGGAAAGTATATCATAATAAAGGTTAATGACAATATGATCAGTTAATGACAACAGATAAATGATGAATTTAAGAGAAATGTTTTAAATGACGAGACAGAAAAGAGTTAATATCGACACAGAGCTCTTACAAGAAAATAACAAAAATAGAGAGTGGAGGGTAGAGAACAAAAGAATGCATGCGTGAATGAAAATGGTCAAAGAGCATCTATGAGTGATTCACATAAAAGTAAATCAAGAAGGCCAGTAAATACTGGATAATAAGCTTGGGCTCACTGGTAGTCAAAGGAAGGGCAGTCTACCACTACTGCTGCTAAGTCGCTGCAGTCGTGTCCAACTCTGTGGGACCCCACAGACGGCAGCCCACCAGGCTCCCCCGTCCCTGGGATTCTCCAGGCAAGAACACTGGAGTGGGTTGCCATTTCCTCCTCCAATGCATGAAAGCGAAAGGTGAAAGTGAAGTCGCTCAGTCGTGTCCAACTCTTAGCGACCCCATGGACTGCGGCCTACCAGGCTCCTCTGTCCATGGGATTTTCCAGGCAAGAGTACTGGAGTGGGGTGCCATTGCCTTTTCTCCAATGCATGAAAGTGAAAAGTGTAAGTGAAGTTGCTCCGTCGTGTCCGACCCTCAGCGAGAAGGGTAGTCTGGGTTTCAAGGAGATTCCCTCCTCCCCTGTCAGCTTGACACAGCAGGGAAAAAGCAAAAAGGCCTTTTGGAGACAGGGATGCAGGAAAAAGGGTACTCTCACACACTGTAGAAATGTGAATTTTTATAATTCATCTTAAGATTAATCGGGCAGTATTTACTAAATTTACTAAATGAAAAATACATTTAGCTTTAAACCTAGCAATCCTACTTCCTGGACACTGCCTCAGAGAAAAACGAACTTGAGGATCCATGCACAAGGATATCTATTTAACCATAGATTATAGTGGTCAAGGAAGCAAAGTGAAGGCCATCAGTAAAAGAATGGTTCAATAACATATCATAACATATCATATGGCCCTTAAACGAATCATAACTATGTCAAGTGACTTAAATAGATTTCCATGAGGCCCTATTGAGTAAAAAAAAGGCAGATAAGAATGTATTACATAGTCTCATTTAAAAAAATCACTGACCACAAAAACCCTATAATGTATGTATGCATATGAAAAAAATATGGAATGATACAGGGTTTTTAATATGGTTTACAGAGAAATGAAGAGGATAGAAGGAAGAGAGCAAACAAAAAAGCCTAGAACTTATGATATGACTCAATTTATGCATTTATAAAAAATATATGTGTATATATACATATTATATACGGGTAGACAGATAGATGAGATAATTTTAAAATAAAACAAAAAAGGGGAAACATTTGTCCCCCAAAATCACGTAGTTCACTAAAACTGCCTGCTGCCTGCAAACTGGTCCTCTGCCCACCCACATTTCTCAATGCTGCTTTTCCTCCACGTGATCCTGGGGTAGGCACCCAGCCTCCGTGTGTCCTTCTCTATCAAACGATGGCAGTGGAGCACATGTTCACCAAGGTTCTCTCCAGCCCTGGCATCATCATCTGATGCCTCTGAGAACACAAGTCTATGTTGCCATTTCCCTGGTAACCATGTAGCCTGTAGAAATAAACCAATGAGGGTCAGAAAGCAGAAGCTGGCTACATCCCACTACCCTATTTCTGTTTTACTCGTTCTCTTTTTTAAAATGTTTCCTTGACTAAGTTATCAGGCCAAAGCTTATTTTTATGATGCTATGAAACCATCACCATGGTAGGTAAGCACGCTCACTTGTGGTACATTTGCTGGTTTACTTTGCCATGTTCACTAAATTTCTGTTGGATGAGGGCTGGTCACCAAATAGGCATGTAAGGGAAGGGCTGGGTGCCAGCCTCCTGAACAGCACGGTGAGAACTCCAGCACTGCTCATCTGGGAACTACGGCCTGGAGCAGGTGAAGGGACAGCTGAGCAGGGTGTACACAAGGCAATCAGCCTTCGCTGCACCCGCATCACTTCATGGCTTTTCAGAGGATCGCTGATCAGCACCCACGTGCCCCTGCACATCAGAGGCATGAGGAATTGGAACCAAAGCTAGAAAGTTAGGGCAGAATGGATTAGGGTGAGATGGTGGTGAGGGCAGTGGACAGGTCAGAACAAGAACTGTATGTAGATAACAAAGAGAGAAAGAGAAAATAGGAAAAGGTTACAAGAACAGGCCCTTTCTAGAATAGTTGAAATTAAACCCAAGAACTGTGGTGTCGAGTGGGGTTGGAATTATAGCTACAGGGATAATACAGGCTGGAATTGTGGGCAGAGGGAGCAAAGAGGATGATACGCCTTGATGGGGGTTCACAGGTGTGAAAAGCTGCAGGCAGTTGGCAATAAGCAGGGGAGTTCAGCAGGAAGTGGTGTGGTAGTTGAGTCACTAAGCCGTGTCTGACTCTTGTGACCCCGCAGGCTGTAGCCCACCGGGCTCCTCTGTTCATGAGATTCTCCAGGCAAGAATACTGGAGTGGGTTGCCATTTTCTTCTTCAGGGGAATCTTCCTGACCCAGGGGTCAAACTTGGGTCTCCTGAACTGTATGGAGGTTCTTTACTGACTGAACCACCAGTAGGAAGTCCCAGAGGAAGTCCACATACCCTAACTGTAGGGAGAGGGAGATGGGGATGACAGAGTAGGTAACTCCCTCAGATTCCCAGAGTTTTAAAAAAAATTAATTTTGTAAACTTGCTGAAAATTTCAAAATATTGTAACATCAACATTGCAAAATTGTGACTTAAATGTCACCACTTTCATTTATCCTCAGTCATCATGACAAAAAAGTGTTTTATTAGAAGAGAAAATACAATGATGAAAAGCTGTGAACACTGTTTATGAGATGACATTACAAACAGTGACATGTTATTTTATGAAAATATTTTTCTCTCTTAAAAACAGTTATAATGTATGATATGTATTCAGCATTTACTGCATGTCATTGTACTAAGGACTCTCTCGCATTATTATCTCATGTGCTTTTCACACTCACTACATGAGGGCAGCACTATAAGTAGCTCTCTCTTACTAATGGAAAATTGAAGAGTAATAAAGGTAAGTAACACAGCTCCTAAGATGGGCTCCTAAAAGATGAAGCCAGTAGTTGAATTCAAAAAAATATGATTCCATATCACCATGGAATGAACACTCTCCACCAAGAGAAAATCCACTTGAATCATGCAAAGTTTCAGAGAAAGTTTTTTGCTGAAAGCCTGCTTCATGAAGAGACATACACCAGCATGTTCCCCCCCCAAAATGTGCCCACAAACGTTTCAGTCATGCAAGGCCTGTGGCCCACGTTGTTTGAAAATGCATGGGTCAAACTAAATATCAGAGCTCTTATTTTCAAGTATTTTGTAGACAAGTGGTCAGCGAGCTTTTTCTGTAAAAGACAAAATAGTAAATGTTTTAGGCTTTGAAGGCCATATAGTCTCTGCCACAGGATTGCAACTCTAGCAGAGTATTGCAAAAGCAGCCACAGGGTACCTAAGTGAACAGTGCGGCTGTTTTTACATGAAAACAGATGGTGGCCCAAGGTGGCCTCTAGGCCACAGCTTGCCAAATCTTGCTCTAGACCACGTGTTTGTTCTTCAAGGCTAATTTGCCATGTTACTCCTTCAGAGAATCTTTCCCTCTGAACCAAGCTAAATCAAGTCCTTCTATTATAATGTTCTGGTGCATCTCTTATACACACACATCTCAAATTTTTTTCTTTAAATAATTACTAGCTTGTAACATCTAGGAAGGTGGGGGTCATGTCTATTTCGTATCTCACTGGATTCTCAGAACCTAGTAAATGCTCAAGACATAAAAAGATACTCAGTGAGTATTTGTTGGCAGAAGGAAGGGAAGGAAAAAGAGGGGCAGGGAGGAAGGGAAGGAGGAAGGAAGGGAGGGAAGAAGGCGGCAAGAAAGAGAAGGACGAAAGAGAGGGAGGGAAGAAGGGTGATAGTAGCTTCTCACACTTCTCCTGCTTCTGTGTTCCAGTGTAGAATTAGCATGCTTCAGAAAGCCTCCTTCCCCAGCACCACTGTGACAAGCATTGTGCAGTCTTACGGTACCACTGGAAATCAAAATGTCCCAGCATGCTTTTACATGATAGAAAAACAAATTCTTACCTTTTTTTAATCTGTAGGTGCAAGGACACCCATTTTGAAAGGTCATTCTACCATTCGAGGAGTGGAAAGAATGATAAGATCCACCTGGTCTTTCCTTGTACCACGCCAACATTTGGCCATGTCAAAGTACACAATATTAGAAAATCTGACCTTCCCCTGGTGCTGCCTGTTTAGCCTTAAATTCTCCCTCTGCCCAGTTAACAACAGCCACTATATTGTGATGGAAAGTGATTAGTCAACCTACCAGTCTAGCTAACACTTTCTCTCTCTTTTTTTTTTTTAACCACTTTATTATTTTTTAATTTTGATTTCATTTTGGTGTACAGCTGATGAACAATGTTATGACAGTTTCAGGTGGGCAGCAAAGGGACTTAGCCATACATATACAAGTATCCATTCTCTTCCAAACTCCCCTCCCACCTAGGCTGCCAAATAACATTGAGCAGAGTTCCCTNCTACCAGTCTAGCTAACACTTTCTCTCTCTTTTTTTTTTTTAACCACTTTATTATTTTTTAATTTTGATTTCATTTTGGCGTACAGCTGATGAACAATGTTATGACAGTTTCAGGTGGGCAGCTAAGGGACTTAGCCATACATATACAAGTATCCATTCTCTTCCAAACTCCCCTCCCACCTAGACTGCCAAATAACATTGAGCAGAGTTCCCTGTGCTATAACAGTAGGTACTTATTGGTTATCCATTTTAATCTATAGCAGTGTGTGTACATGTCCATCCCAAACTCCCTAACTATCCCTTCTCCCCATCCTTCCCCTCTGAGGACCATAAGCTCATTCCCTAAGTCTGAAACACTGCATCTCTTGATCTTCTTCACACCACTTCCTAGTTGGTGTGCAAACTCTCACCAGATTTTATTACATTAATATTATAAGCCTCCTCTAAGGAGCTCCAAGAACTTCATGTCTAGGGGCTGATCCTCATTGGTTGACTTGCCCAAATCCCTCTGCCTCATGAAGACTTGGAGCACTAAGCCAATTCCCCTTTCCTACCCCATCAGTTGGAACAACTGCCACCTTATTTTAAGAAGGATAAAAAGAAGAAAGATGAGATTATTTTTGTTTTCATTCTGGCAGATATGAGACAAACTTGAGGCTTCATCTCAGTCATTTTAGAAGATCATTCCAGATCATTCCTTCTAGTAGAAGAATAATGTGATGGCAAACTTAGAAATGCATGTAATAGATGCTACTCAGGGGCTTTCACTGAGCTCAAGTTTAATTTTTAGTAATTTTGAATTATAGATTCAATGTCTATTTTTAATTAAATAAAACTACTAGAAGCAAGTAACTGTAATTGCATTTCAGAATCTGGACTGCCGACATTTATAAGAAACACATGTCTTTTGGAGCAAAACAAAATATGTTTGATCCTTATCCTATGTGACAGAAGATAGTTGAAGACTTTTCTTCTTTCCTCAGTCATTGCGAGGCCACCTGTCCGGTTTTCTTATCATATAGCCTAGTTTCCTGACCTTGTCTTTTCATCACTTGTCTGAACACACTCTAGTACATTGCCACAGCAAGAACACAGATCTGTGCGTGAATCAGGGTGAGTTATTTAATAACTTTGTGACCTTAAACGAGTTTCTTAATTTCCATGAATCTCAGTTTCTTGATCTCAAAATGCAGCTAAAAAGTAATTCTTCTTAGTATCATCATGGGGACTGAAAGATCATATATCAACCACCCAGTACACTGCTTGGTACAGCAGGCATTATTCCAGTTATTCCATTATTCCAGGATGGGATAAGGGTTCAGAAGCCAATTCAATGTGAGAGGGAAAGTCTATGAAGGTGAAGAAATATTCTTTGTGTTCTTCTTTTGTTAAGTTAGTCATTCAAAAGTGAAGGTAAATTTACAATTACCAATATGACTGTAAAGGATTATATGCAAAATGACAACAGGTGTACAAAAATAGTAACAAATTTTTTAAACAAAAAGGAGGGATATTTAACGGGGCACAATCAGCAAAACCATTAATTTAAATAATAACATAATGCAACAAATTTCACTTTGCCTGGCCAGTTTTAGTAGTCAGAAATGTGACTAGTAAGATAGATTTTCACCAATTATCCAAATAATAAGCCAAAAGTACTCTTCTATACCAAGAATAAAGACTAAACAGGAATGATACGAAGTGAAAAGGAGCATGAGAAAAAGTTGCAAAGGTGACGCACTTTTGGAGAAATGGAAAATAAGCAAATAACACACAGTCAAGTGGAAAGTCAAGGAAGAAAGCTGAGGCTTCCAAGGAAATTGCCTTTGCTGTTAATACAAACAAAATGGACCCTCCTCCCAATATTCTGTATAGCTTTAATAGCTACTGTTATCATTTCAGACACTTCAACTAATGACCCCCTTCCTAAGATCATTCATTCAGTTAAAAAAAAAAAAAAAGGAAGAAAGAAAATGTGTGCTTACTTAATATACCCCAGGCCCAGGGCTGGAACTGAGATGCATTAGTAGATAGGCACTGGCCTAGCCTTCAGGAGTTTCTAATTTTTGAAGTCAGACAAGTAAGCAGTCAATGATATTATAATGTTGTTATACTGGGAGGAAAGAGGGAAGGACAGATGGATGGACAGACAGAAAGAGGAAATCAGAAGGGCTTTCATCTGGCCCTGATGAACTAAGGAAGGCTTTCCAGGGGAAATAACACATAAGCCAAGGCCTTCCGAAAGTCAAACTAAGGATCCGCAATGGAGCTACTAGCGCAGGATTTATCTCTAAGGCAGAAAGAAGCAAGAGACAGTGAGAACAGTGTGGTAATTCTAGGATATGCTCTTTGGAGGAAAGTTAAGAAGAAATAAAATTTCAAGATTACAATGTGTAACAGTCCATTTATTTCCAATTGTTAGCTCCCTATTATAATATTTCAATTTCAAATCTGCCCCCTTCTCTTCAGTTATGAAATTCACATTTCTAGGAACATCTTAATCAGAGCACGTGACTTAGAGTCCTAACCTGGCAAAAGGAAAATTGTTTGAGTAGAGTAGTAACCTGTTCATTTAAAATCACCGAATATGGATCTAGAAATCAGAAGAGGAACCAAAAATGGGATAACTTTAGACCACCTTCTCTGTCTACTCCATCTATGTTGGGAATTTCCGTATACTTATTTCATAATGACCAAACCCAACTATAAACACCCATCAATCTAACACAAAATGAATGATATTAATTATACTTAGAACTTTCTGGCAATCCTATGAAGATTTTGTTTGCAAGATCTGTTATAGAAGAAATAATCGAAGTTTTGCACTTGTTTCTGTCTACAAGAATTCAATTTCTTTTTCATTTTAATGTTGCTCATTGGCCAGCACAGATGCAGGTAAATTGATTTATTTTACAGTCAGACACTAAATATGATGACCTGCATCTGCATAAAAGATACACAATGCAGCACCTGCACTAAGGGAGCAACGCCAGCAAGGCCAACCAGAAAGCTGGGATATAGTCCCTACCACACAACACACACACACACACACACACTACACTACACATATCAAAAGTGGCCCAGCTGCAATAGTGCATGCCCTAATGAACGGCCTTGTTGCACCATGTTGTGGTTTCAGACTAGGGCACATAGTGCCAGGAAGTACAGCTCACTCTGTGTGTGTTAAGCTTCTTCTGATAAGAAGAGCGAGGCGGATGCAAGCCACCTATGTTCTTGGCAAGAATGACTCATTACAATTACCCAAAGGAGACTGTAACTTTCTGGAGAGGATTTTACTTCTCACAACCTGAAAATATCTCATTAGATGTCTTAAACAGCGGGAAAGAACAGAAGAGGGGAGATTTTCAGCTATCACCCTCCTCACAAGGAAGAAGGAAAGGACAATGGCTCAAATGTCTGAGAGAAGCACATGTGGGTGCTTCTATCCGCCACGTTCTCAGGAGCCAAACCACTTCAAGTTGGGCAAGCGCTGACTTGAGATGAGATGGAATGAAGTAAAATGATGTTCCTGGTCTACTTCCCAGTTCTGTTATTCCACCTGTCCTGGACAGTCGGAAGAAAATAATTAATTGCCAAACTTTCTACTATCAATTGAATGGACTACCCCTACAATGGAGTCTTGTTTACAAGCAGCGGCTGTATGTTTGAGGTTGGTTTCCTCCCACCCAGCATCTAAGATAATGCTCTGGATATGGTAGTTACTTAATAAGGGGTCTTTTGTTCCAAATTTTGCCTACCTTGTCATTTAAGGTGTCATTTATGCCTGGTGTAGATGCACAAAACTAGAAGAAAATCGATTATCGCCAGACCAGGCATTTGTGCCACCCTCTGTTGGCACCCCACTCCAGTACTCTTGCCTGGAAAATCCCATGGATGGAGGAGCCTGGTGGGCTGCAGTTCATGGAGTCGTTAGGAGTCGGACATGACTGAGTGACTTCACTTTCACTTTTCACTTTCATGCATTGGAGGAGGAAATGGCAACCCACTCCAGTGTTCTTGCCTGGAGAATCCCAGGGACGGGGGAGCCTGGTGGGTTGCTGTCTATGGGGTCGCACAGAGTCGGACACGACTGAAGCGACTTAGCAGCAGCAGCAGCAGCTGCCTTCTATGGAAAACTGGGGAAGGAACAGGGAAGTACAAATGAAGAGAAGTTTCAGTTCTTTTCTTAGTTTTCTTTTCTCAGTTGGTACTTGCATAGGCTGTATCCTGATCTCCCACAGGAAAGGGAACTTTGACCAAGTGAGTGGCTTGGTCAAAAATGGCTATTATGATGTCAACGCTCCTCCCCAACTTCCTTCTCTTTCACTCCCTTTCTAAGCCCCTTAAAATAGGAAGGTCCTACTAACAGGCAGATGGTGGTCACTTGAAGCATAATTTGTGGTCTCCAAATGAAAACACTAAAAAAAAAAATCAGGTCAAGTCAGGACTTCCCTTCAGCAAAACCAATATAGGAATCCAGCTAGCATAAGAAAACGTTAAAAGAAAAAAAAAAAAATATATATATATATATATAGGCTATGTACTTAAAGCATACAGAGATGGTAATACAGAAATACCATGAATTTTCATTTTCACCCCTGCAATATATCCCAGTATACCCCCAAATTATTCTCAGCTGTATATTTGCATAAGCCAAGAAAACTCTGATTTTGGAAGAGCATTTTGGTACACAGTTTGCTACAAGAACACCCATCTCGGTCAGGGCACAATTTCACATTTAAAAAGGAGAAAAGAGCAATTATCCTTCAATTAAAAGTAAATCATGTTTTTTAAAAGGCAGAGAAGAGACTGAATTTCTGTATCATAATTGTCACCTGAGTTTCAACAAATGTACAGCAGCTCACTTCCCTCTCAGATAGATAATACGAAATTAACTATGCTGGCATGGATCAGTGAGACGGGACTATCCTCAAATCATTTGGGCCTGAATAAACAATTGGACTAGATTTTTCAAACAGCAGCTAGTCAATGAGCACACAACAGGTGCTTAATAAGTGCTTGCTCACTGAGAAGGCACAGTGGCCCGGCAGGTGTGATAGAGCAGAACTTTGCAGTCAGATTGCCTGATTTAAAAATCTTGTCTTCCTGGCTGCCTCAGAATCCTCATCTATAAAATGAAGGTCTGATGGTAATGGTGTTCACCTCACAAGACTCTTCTGAGAGTTAAACGAGTTAACAGAGTGGTTTTCCAAGTCTGGTCGACCAGGAATATCAGTATCACCCAGGAACATGGTAGAAAAAAAAATTCTTAGGACTCAGTTCTTAGATCTGCTGATTCATAAACTTTGGAGCTAGGGCCCAGAAATCTGTGCTTTAAATTCTGATGCCACCAAAGTTGGAGGCTCACTGGGTTTATGCCCGTAAGCAAACATCTCGGTTCACTTTGCTCCCAAACTCAGAGGAGCACTCAGGGAGCCCTCAACATTTAAAGGCAGCGCCAAGTTAACTCAAGTTTTCAAAACCCAAGATTCCTCTGCTACTGTGAGAGGTGCCCTCCCTATACACGGAGGAAGGAGTCTCCTCAATGCGAAGACAGAGGGACACCAAGAAGAATTCATACAAACAGACCCTGCTTAGGTCCCCCAGTGTGATGCGTGCAAGCGTGCTCAGTTGTGTCCAACTCTCTGTGACCCGATGCACTATAGCCCACCAGGCTTCTCTGTCCATGGGATTCTCCAGGCAAGAATACTGGAGTGGGTTGCTGCTTCCTCCTCCAGGGGATCTTCCCAGCCCAGGGACTGAACCTGCGTCTCCGGTGTCTCCTGCACTGCAGGTGGATTCTTTATCGCTGAGCCATCGCGGAAGCCTCCGTTTGCTGCACTTAGCTCATACTCTTTGACCTATCATATCTTTCCAGGACTTTCCACTCTTCATCACACTCAGCATAAAAACACTTAGGTTTAACCATTTCTTCAGGTCTTCATTTCCTTGTGAAGGCTCCCACGTCACCTAAAACTTATATTAAAGAAACAGCTTTTCTCCTGTTGATCTGTCTTTGTTAGCCTAATATTCAGACCCAGCCAGGGACCCTAAGAGGGTGGAGAAAAGTTTCTTCCTCCCATGCAACAGTTAGAAGAGGACAAAGGCAGAAGGGGAAAGAGTCCATCTTTTAAAGGAGAGCATCCATCTATACATACTTAAGGTACAAGCTTGGCAGAGGGAGCTGTTACATAAAATTAGATAATTCAATAGAAAAGAAAAAGATTCACACTAGGAATGCAAAACTGGGTAAATAAATAAAATACATCACAGCTGTACTTGCTGTTAGGTTGAAGATAATTTTCAGAAGGGAAATTCTGTGAAGTTGTAGTGCCCGAGCTAAAATACCATGTAAATGGTTCAGTGTTGTCGCAGAAATGTTAAGCACATGTGGTCATGCCCTGTTTTTTAACAACTTGTTGAATATCACTTCAAACACTGATTTCATATTATAAAAATCCTAACTCTCTACCAGGAACGTAATTTAAGAAAAATAAATACTGAGTTGCTTACAGCAAAATACCTTACATTTTAGAGGAAAACCCTCGGCAGTAACCATTCTCTAACTGTGAAGGGATACTGGTTTAGAATACAGACTTCCGGGCTCCTCTTCTCAGAGATTCTCATTTACTAGGTATGGGGGTAAAGCCAGGGAATCTGAAATGTTAAGTCTGCTCACCACCCTGACCCCACACATCAGGACATTCAAGGGCAAGTGGACATTCAGGGACCACATTTTGAAAAACATGGTTTAAAATCCTTGTCTCTGAATAACCCTAAACCAATAAGTGCTTCTGATTAAGTTTTCAGAGAGCTGAGACTTTTTGACCCTTTATATACAGAAATGGTTCTAACTATTTTTAATGGAAGGCTTCCTAAGATGTAGTCCACATTTCTCTGTCATCTTACCTGAAGCATGTAAGGTATAATTAAATCATGATGACTGAAGACTTTATGATTATTATCATGGCTGATATGTACTATAGTTGCAGAGAGCATTCAACCTAGAGTTGACCAAAACAATGATTCCTGAAGTGGCCCCAGAACTTGAAAATGTTCCAAATGTCAAGGTTAGCTTTTGAGTCTCTTTTCCAAGTGCCAAGAAGGGAATGTGCAGTAGCAGAACCTTAAGGGCAATACAACATGGCTGCAGAATGAATGGAAAATATGGAAGCTGCCTTTGTAAAACTAGTGCCAATTAACTTTGAAGCTCATTCAGATTTTATCTATTGGTATCTAGCAATGTGGTAGGCTCTCTACTGTAACCATTCCTCTGACTGAAAATAAAACTATGTTGGATAAAGTACACTGTAAATAATATTTTTAAATGCCTTAATGAGCTGGCAATAAGTAAGGAATCTGTTATGAGTTACACTCTGATCCCTCCAAATTCGTATGCTGAAGTTCTGGCCCTCAGTATTTTAAAAAGTGACCTTGTTCGGAAAGAAGGTCATCGTAGAACAAGTAAGTTAAGATGAAGCCATTCTGGGGTCGGTTGAGCCCTCATACAATGATGTGCGTGTGTTTAGTTACTCCGACTCTCTGCGACCCCATGGACTGTAGCCCACCAGGCTCCTCTGTCCATGGGATTCTCCAGGCAAGAATAATACAGTGATGTCCTTATAAAAAGGGGATATTTGGACACAGACATGTACATAGGGAGGATGCCACGTGAAGACAAAGGCAGAGATAGAGGCAATGCTTCTATAAGCCAAGGAAAGAAGCCTGGTTTCTCTCACAGATCCTTCCCTCACAGCACTCAGAAGAAACGAACACTTCCAACATCTTCCTGCCTCCAGAATGACAAGACAATCAATTGATGGCGTTTTAAGCCACCCAGTCAGTGGTGCTCTGTTATATCAGCCTTAGCAAACTAATACAAAACCCAACAACAGCCCTAGGAAACTAATATAAAACACCAAAATGTAAGTCCAGACTTGAAGCCACTTTTAGAAAAGTGAAGACATTGGTAGATCTAATGCCTTCACGATCTTTGAGCTAATGGCATTTAGCTACTCTCTTTACAGCCTTCCAGGATGCTGGGTACCAGAAACAAAGGCCCAATCTGTCACTGGCAAAGCCCGCTGGGGTCCTCGGGTTAAACGAGATGGAATTTAGCCAGTAAGTTAAGGGTTAACGTCTTCTTTTGTGCTTAGCCTAGTGTCACTTGCCAACAGGGGGCCGGGTGCAGATGCCTTGCGCCTAACTCCTTGGATTAGAGTTCCCAGTGCAGAACTGCTGAGCCCGACACCTCAGCTTGGCAGGCTGTGTGCAGAAGCTCTGCACAAGATACTGCAATCCAGGATGGCGGAGGCAGGCCTGGTGTGGAAACGCTCTGCCTGGCACTTCAGTCTGGCATTTGCTGTCGTCGTTTAGTCACTGCGTAGTGTCCGACTCTTTGCAACCCCATGCACTGCAGCACTCCAGGCTCTCCTGACTTTCACTATCTCCCAGAGCTTGCTCAGACTCATGTCCATTGAGTTGGTGATGCCATCCAACCATCTCATTCTCTGCTGCCCGCTTCTCCTCTTGCCCTCGATCTTCCCCAGCATCAGGGTGTTTTTTCCAATGAGTCGGCTCTTCGCATCAGGTGGCCAAAGTATTGGAGCTTCAGCTTCAATATCAGTCTTTTCAATGAATTTTCAGGGTTGCTTTTCTATAGGATTGACTGGTTTGATCTCCTTGCAGTATCCTGGGATTCTCAAGAGTCTTCTCTAGCACCACAGTTTGAAAGTATCAACTCTTCATCACTCAGCCTTCTTTATGGTCCAACACATATCTGTGCATGCTACTGGAAAAACCATAGCTTTGACTGTATGGACCTCTGTCAGTAAAGTGATATCTCTGCTTTTTAATAAGCTGTCAAGGTTTAATGCTGTTTTTTTTTTCCTTTAATATGCTGTTATAGCTTTCCTTCTATGAAGCAAGCGTCTTTTAATTTCATGGCTGCATTCGCTGTCTGCAGTGACTCTGGAGCCCAAGAAAATTGTCTGTCTCTGCTTTCACTCTTTCCCCTTCTATTTGCCATGAAGCGGTGGGACTAGACCCCATGATCTTCACTTTTTAATGCTGAGTTTCAAGTCAGCTTTTTCACTCTCCTCTTTCACCCTCATCAAGAGGATCTTTAGTTGCTCTTCACTTTCTGCCATTAGAGTGGCATCATCTGCATATCTGAGGTTGCTGATATTTCTCCTGGCAGTCTTAATTCCAGCTTGTATTTCATTCAGCCCAGCATTTCACATGATGTACACTGCACATAAGTTAAATAATCAGGGTGACGATATATAGCTTTCTCATACTCCTTTCCCAGCTTTGAACCAGTCTGTTGTTTCATGTCTGATTCTAACTGTTGTTTCTTGACCCACATATAGGTTTCTCAGCAGACAGGCAAGGTGGCCTGGAATGCTCAACTCCTTGACAATCTTCCACAGTTGGCTGTGATCCACAAAGTCAAAGGCTTTAGCATAATCAATGAAACAGAAGTAGATGCTTTTCTGGAATTCCCTTGCTTTCTCCATGATCCAACAAATGTTAGAAATTTTGGTCTCTGGTTCCTCTGCCTTTTCTAAACCCAGCTTATACATCTGGATGTTCTCACTTCGTGTAGAGCTGAAGCCTAACTAGCTTAAAGAATTTTGAGCATAACCTTGCTAGCATGTGAAATGAGCACAATTACATGGCAGTTTGAACATTCTTTGGCCTTGTCCTTCTTTGGGACTGGAATGAAAACTGACCTCTTCCAGTCCTGTGGCCACTGCTGAGTTTGCCATATTTGCTGACATATTGAGTGCACCTCTTTAACAGCATCATCTTTTAGGATTTTAAATAGCTCAGTTGGAATTATTATCTCCACTGTCTTTGTCTGTAGTAATGCTTCCTAAGGCCCACTTGACTTTATACTCCAGGATGTCTGGCTCTAGGTGGGTGACCACACTGTCGTGGTTATCTGAGTCACTAAGACTTCTTTTTTTTTTTTTGGTATAATTTTTCTGTGTATTCTTGCCAGCTCTTCATAATCTCTTTTGCTTCTGTTAGGTCCTTACCATTTCTGTCCTTTATTGTGCCCATCTTTGCATGACATGCTCCCTTGATTTATCCAGTGTTCTTGACAAGATCTCTAGTCTTTCCCATTCTGTTGTTTTCCTCTCTTTCTTTGCACTGTTCATTTAAGAACACCTTATCTCTCCTTGCTCTTCTCTGGAACTCTGCGTTTAGTTGGGTATATCTTTCCCATTCGCGCTTGCCTTTCTCTGTCTGGCATAATATTTGCAAAACACCTGCACACCTAACTGGCAAGAACTCCACCCCCTCCCTCTGCAGACAGAACCCTGTAAGGCAACTTGGCCAAGAGCCTGCCCAGGAAAGTGAATTCTAGAGCACAAGCTTTTCCATTCTTCACTCAAAGAATAAAGCTTTCTTTTGCTTCTGAACTGAACTCAATCTCATTCTATTGCCACAAACACAAACAACACCAAGCAGGAGGACCCTCACTGGGCCCCAACTCAAGAGACTTGGTAACAAATCCATATAAGGTACTAAATTAAATTGCAGACAAATGGTCTTAGACCAGTACAAGGAAAATTGCCTGTTTCAAAACCAGGGCCTTAAGTGAAGGAGATAAATATTCTTCATGAAAAATCACATTCATAAGCATGTCCCCACAGCCTTTATGGCCTAAATTCACATTAGCTGAGTGGTCCAAATATCCAGCAGTGCCCTCAAGCATCTGGTAAGAGGTAACACAAATGCTCTCTAGAGGATTTCACCTTCAGTTGGCCTCAATGCAATATGAGCTTATCATCAAAAATCACAAAGCACACAAGTTAACAAGGTGCCATAAGCAAGAACAAAGAGAAATGAGATAGCAGAATGCAACCCATAAAGATCTCAGACATTGGAATTAGTGACCACAGAATACATATTTAAAAATAAAAGAAGCAATTGAAAATGTGAGTGAACAGAAAGAAATTCAGATTAGAAAAAGAATCAAACTGAAAACTTAAAAAAAAATTAAAAACACGGGCTTCCCTGGTAGCTCAGACAGTAAAGAATCTGTCTGCAACGTGGGAGACCTGGGTTCAATTCCTGGGTTGAGAAGGTCCCCTGGAGGAGGGCATGGCAACCCACTCCAGTATTCTTGCTTTGGAGAATCCCCATGGGTCACAAAGAGTCACACACAACTGAGTGACTAAGCACAGCACAAAAGCTGATTAAATACAGCTGAGAATAGAGATTTGTAGAAACTGTTCAGAAAAAAAAGATGGAAAATATTGAATAAAAGGTTAAGAGAATAAGAATATATATTCTATATTTAATCAGATTTCTCAAAGGAGAATAAACAGAGAATGAGACAGAAGAAGAGATAATGGCTAAGAGTTTTCCAAAACTGATTAAATAATAACCCACAGACTCAGGAAGACCAACAAATCTCATGCAACAATAAATAAACAAGAAATTACAGCTAAGACACATTCTTATAAATCTACAGAATACCAAAGAGATAGTTTCTTTTTTAAAAAAATAAGAGAGGAACCAAATTACTCTCAAAAGAACAACAATTTGGCTGATAGCAAATTTCTCAACTTAAGTGACAGAAACCAGAAGATAGTGGAAAAAATATTCCGTGTGGTAGTAGAAGCATAACTGCCATACCAGAATTTCATATGTAGTGAAAACATCTTTTAAGAATAAGGATAAGATAATGATATTTTCTGATAAACAAAATCTAAGAAAATGTGATCCCAAACTGAAGAAATTTTTGGAGGATTAACTTTAGGAAGAAAGAAAATGCTCCACGATGAAAAGTCTGAGATAGAAAAAGAAATTATGAGCAAACAGTGATAAAGATAAGGTAAACACTAAAGTAGCAATGTAAAAAGTAGTATTAATAATATATTGGAAGGTTAAAATAAAAAAGATAGAATTAAAATTCAAGTCAACAATATCTGCCTATCAGTGAGTAGGGAGTGGGGGGAGCACTAATGGAGTTAAAATGTTTTAAATTCTCTGTATTTTTTGAGCCAAAATTAAGGATATTGATTAATATTTGACTTTGAGAAGTTATGCAGCTAACAAAATATAAATAGAATATACACATCTACTGTATAGTGACAGTAATTCAGAAGAAGGCCAGAATGTAGAGAAAAGGCAATAGAAAAGGTGGGCTATATAGAAAAGACAAAATAAGATAGATACAAAATACATAACAAAATATAATTCAACAGTTAATAGAAATGAAAACCATCTATCACCATAGTGGCAAAGTTGAACACACCTCTCCTAGTAATTGATAAATTTAGCATAAAAAACAATGAGGAAAAATACAGATTTGAATGACATAATTGACACACTTCAGCTAATGGGTGTATACAACTGTTAAATATATATTCTTTTCAATTATCTATGCAGCTTTCATAAAAATTGACCACATACAGAGCCACAGAGTAAGGTGCAACAAATTTTAAAGGATTATATATTTTCTGTTACAGTGTAGTTAAACTAGAAATTAATAATAAATATACACTAATATTGGAGAAGCCAATGGCAACTCACTTCAGTACTCTTGCCTGGAAAATCCATGGGTGGAGGAGCCTGGTAGGCTGCAGTCCATGGGGTCTCAAAGAGTCGGACACGACTGAGCGACTTCACTTTCACTTTTCCCTTTCATGCATTGGAGAAGGAAATGGCAACCCACTCCACTGTTCTTGCCTGGAGAATTCCAGGGAAGGTGGAGCCTGGTAGGCTGCCTTCTATGGAGTCGCACAGAGTCAGACATGACTGAAGCCACTTAGCAGCAGCATACACTAATATATATTTGGAAATTAAGAAATGTAATTCTAAGTAACTCATAAGTCAAAGAAGAAATGATAATGGAAATTAGAAAATATTTAAATCTTAATTTTAATGAAAAACACTGTCTATCCAAATTTGTGGGATTTAGTTAAAACAATATATAGAGGGGAATTTATAGTGTTTAAATGCTTATGTCAGGGTAGAAGGGCTGGTGATTAATGAGTATTTTATAATAGTTTCTACTGTTGCAAGACAAATTATCCCAAGAGCTAATGGCGTAAGCCAAAGCAATAAATATCTATCCTCTCTCATAGCTTTTGTGGGTCAGGATTTTGAAAGCATGGCTACGTGGTTCTGATTTGAGGTGTCTCACAATCATCTGAAGGCCACAATGCATCCATCTGCAAGGTCTTGGCCGGCAAGTTGGTGCTGGCTTTTGGCAGGAGGCTTCAGTTTCTCCCCACGTGGCCCTTCACAGAGGGCTGCTTGTGTGTTCTCACTGCATGGTGACTAGGTTCTCCCAAGTGGGTGATCCAGAAGAGAAAAAGCCAGGCAGAAGCTATTCTTTCTTGTGACCTATTCTTGGAAGTCACATACTATCATTTTTGCCACTTTCTATTTGTGAAAAGTGAGTCACTAAGTCTGGCTCACAAGAGAAGGAAAACTCGGTCCCCTCCCCACCTTTTTTTAAAGGAAAGAGTCTCAAAGCATTTTAAAACAATCCCAATGAACTGAGCATCTACCCATTGCAGAGGTGAGGAAAAAAACTCCAGCAAAATAAATCCCAAGGAAACAGAAGAAAGGCAATTTTAAATGATAACATCAGAGATTTAAAAAAGAGTAAACAGATACACAATAATCTGCAAAGTCCAAATTTGGTTTTTTGAAAAAGCTGACCAAGTTGACAACCTTCTAGTAACAATGGACACGAAAAAAAGAGAGGAGCTATAAATAAGCAATATGAGAAATAAGGAGGGAACAAGTACAGATGGTACAGAGAATAAAGGAGGCACGGTGAGTGTATTCTTTCAAAATATGATGATGCTATATGCCACTAGTTTTTTAAAATCATAAACAAAATGGACACATTCCTAGGAAACTGTAATCTACTAAAACTGACTTAACAAATAGAAAAACTGAATAATCCTACAACAATTTAAAAAGCTAAGTCAGTAGTTTAAAACCCTCCCTCAAAAAGAACACTAAATTTAAAAAGTTTTACGGGCAAGCTTTACCAAGTAGAAAAATACATTAGTAATTCCAGTCTTCAACTATTCCAGAATATAGAAAAGGAAAAAAGAAGAGATAGGAACAGTCTCTAACTCCTTTTCTGAAGCACGAATAACCTTGATAGAAAAATCTAAAACTGTCATCGCAAAATAGGAAGATTACAGGTCAAATACACCTAACACAGATGTGAACATTCTCTAAGACATTAGTAAATCAAAAGTAAATTTCTACAAACGAGCAGCAGAGAGTGTTCACAGTAGCACTGTTAATACTAAATAATGGGAGCAACTCAAATGCCTATCAATAGTAAAATGGAAATTATGGCATATTAATATAATGGAATGTATTCAGCAATGAAAATGAAATATAGCTACAAGCAATAACATGGGTGAATCACTGGAGTATAATATTGGAAAAAGAAGGCATGAAGAAGATGTCATCAAATGTCATGGGATTAAGTCTAAAAACAGGCAAAATGATTAAACATATGCAATAAAACTACAAAATCCAGGATGGTGCTTTCTCAAAGGGAAAAGAAGGTAATAGGATCAGAGAGAGGCACCTCAGAAATGGGAGGTAACTGTATGTTCTTTATATTTTCTGCAAGTTTCATAAGCATTCTTTTATAACTACTCAATGTTTAATTAAAAAATTCGAAACACCTAATAGAATGAACAATAGCTCCTAGGATGGTTCTCTTCCGTTTCATATGCTCAAAGTTTGTTTACAGGGTGGGAAGGACAACTGAAGCTCACCACTCTTAACAATAGGTGAGGATTTTCTCCAAGCTCTCCTGAACGTTCATTTTTCAAAGTTATCTGGGGACTTCCCTGGAGGTCCAGTGGTCAAGAATCTGCCTGCCAATGCAGGGGACCAGTTTGATCCCTGGTCCAGGAAGATTCTACGGGGCCTAACTGCCCCTGGGCCACAACTACTGAGCCTGTGCTTTTGAGCCCACAAACAGCAACAAGAGAAACCACCACAATGAGATGCCTGTGCACTGCATCTAGAGAATAGTCCCCACTCGCTGCAACAAGAGAAAGCCCGAACACAGCAACAAAGAGCCTGTGAAGCCATAAAAACATAATAAAAGAAATTTGGAATATATGCCAGATAGAGTTCTTCGGTAATGTTGATTATCTATTGAAAGTGAAAGTCGCTCAGTTGTGTCGACTCTGCGACCCCATGGACTGCATAGTCCATGGAGTTCTCCAGGCCAGAATACTGGAGTGGGTAGCCCGTTCCCTTCTCCATGGGATCTTCCCAACCCAGGGATTGAACCCAGATCTCCCAACATTGCAAGCTGACTCATTACCAGCTGAGCCACCAGGGAAGCTCTAGCCACATATTAAAACAATCATACCATTTGTTCTGTCATTTTAAGAAGTCTGTTTCAATCTTAACCACATTCCATCTACAAGTTAAAAAACTGGAAGGCTATTTAAGCTTTCAGTTATAATAACATCAAAAACTGTCCTGTGATTTTGGAATTTATCCAATCCAAATAGCACAGACAAAAAATTTTTGCTTGAATTCACTTTACCTCTCTGATTGCTTAATCTTTTTGATTATTCTTCTAACTTGTCGCCTTTAGCAATCATAATAGCACAATTTTTAGACTTTAACACGAAAATAGCTACTTAGTTCATTGGAAGTGAAGGGGGAAGGTAGGCAAGAATCTGTGGTTTTACTGAAACTATAGTGTGTGTTTGACAGGCCAAAAAAAATATTCAACACTAGTTCAATGGCAACATAGCTTTAGACAGCAAATGAACCAAAGACTATATATATGTGTATATATATATATAGGTGGTGATAAATGCTCAGTGGCTGAGAGGAGAAGTTCTGTTTATTCTGGTCTCTGATGGAGACCTGTTTTTTCAGGTCCAGCTCTTAAATTTGGACTAATTCCAAGCAGCTCAGACGGTAAAGAATCTGCCTGCAATGCAGGAGATCTGGGTTTGATTCCTAGGTTAGAAAGATCCCCTGGAGAAGGAAATGGTTACCCACTCCAGTATTGCTGCCTGGAGAGTTCTGTGGACGGAGGAGCCTGGCAGGCTACAGTCCATGGGGTCGCAAAGAGCTGGACACTACAAGTTAGTTGGAGCCAACTCTTTGAGAGGTTCAAGTAATTTAACCAAATCTTTAAGTATACACAATATGAATAAAACATGTTGAGACCTAGTACTCCAGTTTTATTGAGATATAGTTGACATAAAATTATGAGACATTGAAAATGTACACCATGGTGATTTAATGTACATAGACACTGTGAAAGGATTACACCCATCTTGTTAATTAACACATTCATCACCTCCTGTATTTATCCTTGGGTGGGGGGGGGCAGTGAGAACATTTAAGTTTTATGCTTTTAGCAAATTTCGTTACACAGCACAGTGTTATCACCACAGTCACGTGTTTTCATTAGATCCTCAGACCCTTTTGATCTTATAACTGAAACTTTGTACCCTGTTACCAACATCTCATTTCCCCTAACCCTGGCAACCACTTTTCTCCTCTGTTTCTATCCTTTGACTTTTTTTAGATTTCACATATAAGTGATACTATGCAGTATTTGTCTTTCTCTGTCTGGCTTATTTTAGATTTATTACATTTAAAGTATTCCAACCTATGTCCTCACTGCTGCTGCTAAGTCGCTTCAGTCGTGTCCGACCTTGTGTGACCCCATAGACGGCAGCCCACCAGGCTCTGCCGTCCCTGGGATTCTCCAGGCAAGAATACTGGAGTGGGTTGCCATTTCCTTCTCCAATGCATGAAAGTGAAAAGTGAAAGTAAAGTCGCTCAGTCGTGTCCAACTCTTCACGACCCCATGGACTACAGCCCACCAGGCTCCTCCGTCCATGGGATTTTCCAGGCAAGAGTACTGTAGTGGGGTGCCAATGCCTTCTCTGAAACAAGAGTCAGAAAGGGGAAAATAATAACTTAAGAAAAAATGACATTCACATATCAATGTCACATATTTAGAATATGTTGAGTATTACCTATGTGAGGCAAAGAGCACACACTAACTCAAGGAGAGACTAAACTAACTCAAGGAGAGACCAGTCTCCAAGCAGAGAGAATCCTTTAAAAATTTTTGTTGGGGACAGTCTATGAAAACTGGAAATTGACGTCTACAGTAATTAGCAAACATTTTTACTTATAACGCATAGAGGTTTTAATGCATTGAAACAAATGTGGACAATTAAATTCTTTTTATAAGTAAAAGCATTCAAAGAGGTGTTTATAAAAATGTACTTTTACTTATGTCCAGTCAAACATCATTCATTTGTAGTAAAGTGTCCAGAAGAGTCCAAGCACCGTCGCGTGTATGCGTACTCAGTCGCTCAGTCATGCCCAGCTCTTTACGACCCTATAGGCTATAGCATGCCAGGCTCCTCTGTCTGTGGGATTTCCCAGACAAGAACACTGGAGTGGGTTGCCATTTCCTTCTCTAGGAGATTTTTCTGACCCAGGGATGGAACCCTCGTCTCCAGCATCTCTTGCACTGGCAGGCAGATTCTTTACCACTGAGCCACCTAGGATCCCCAAGCATAGTTAGAATTCTCTAATTCATAGATATGTGTGTATATAAAAATAAGCATGTGCCATAAATCCAGAAATATGTTTTCAAACATTACAAAGAAAATTCAGTGTATATTTTCAGTTGAAATTGATTGATGCCCATGTCAGACACTTAGTCCCTCAAGTAATAAATTTGTTTCATAAGTGGTGATGGGTGTTCAAATAAACATACCAAAAAGGATTTGCTCTAGCTAATTTGAATTATATGACTCTTTTCTGTTTTAAAATTCAATTTAATTCAGCAGCATTAATTGAACACTGAAAATGTGCAAGTGTCAAAATCCAATCTAACACAGACATTTGATTTGACATGGGATTTCTGGGATAAGAGCTCAAGGCATACAACCCTGACAGCAACTGATTCCAAAGTTTAATCACTATTACAGCTCCACATTCAGCCTAACTCACGCCATTACACACACCCTTGGATGACATACATGTAATAGGTGATTGAACTAGTCTGAGTTAAAGCAGAAGTTTGCAAAGTGTCTTTACATAATTGTGTTCTCTTCATTAAGAAGGACGTGCCTTTTTATATATTAATACTATCTTTTCCAATGCAGGGGCCCTTAAGCTTCCCAGATATTCCACTGTGCCCTCTTTACGATGACAGCAACTGGTGTTTATTTAGTGGCAGTCCTGGCTGTCCTTCAAGCCAGCAGAGGACTGTTGAACAAAACTTTGCCAGCATTGCACCTTGGTTCCAGAATCACCTTCTTCTGCTGATGATGCCCTAATGTGTGACTCCTTTATTACTCAAATCTGTTATGCTTTATAGTGATAATTCTTTCACTTACTCATGCCAGTGTATTCATGAATTAGACCAAACCACATTTATAATTGTCATCTCTAAAATCACACAAATTCTGAAATCAGATTTACTTTCATTATTAATTCATTAGTGTCTTTGAACCATTTTATGAAACAAGATATTTACCTGAGCACTTCAGGACACAAGGGCTTCCCAGGTGGAGGTGGTGGTAAAGAACCCATCTACCAATGCAGGAGACATAAGAGACATGGGTTTGATCCCTGGGTCGGGAAGATCCCCTGGAGGAGGGCATGGCAACCCATTCCAGTATTCTTGCCTGCAGAATCCCATGGACAGAGGAGCCGGGCAGGCTACAGTCCAAAGGGTTGCACAGAGTCAGACACAGCTGAAGCAACTTAGCATGCACGCACACAGAGAGGCACAGGATGATACAAAATTTACCTTTAGGAATTTACAATAGAGTTAGAGAACTAGGAAACCCAGACATGAAGATGAACGCCTTAAGCATCCAATCACTGGAACAGATAATAGACACAAGTGAAGTTATTCTTGGGGCCTTCCTGGCAGCGGTCAGTCTGAAGCTTGTTCTTAAAGGACCAAGAGAATGTGAAGAGGTGAGGAGTGAATGTTTCAGGTGTATGAGAAGGTCCAAAATGTCTGGGTAAAGCTTTCATTAAAAGCAGGTGGGTGAGGCAGGGTAGCAGGGTTAGGGGAGAGGAAGCTTGTACTTGAGAAGAGGAGGAAATCAGGCATACACAACCAGTCTCTTTGGAATGAAGTGTTTCATTTTTTTGAAAATGGCAGTGCTGCTGAAGGCTTTTAATAAAAACAATTGTGTTTAAATATGATTCATCTGACCATTACACGTGAAAGGAGATGGAGGTAATTGAAAATCAACTGAAAGCCTCTTAGAATGTTTTTTACGAGTCCAAAGCAGGTTGGTAGCAGTGAACTTGAAATAAACTACAGAAGAAACATTGGCAATTGAGTGAGTGAGTCAGACAGCCTAAATGAGTTACTGAATTTCACATGACTTGGTATTCCTAATGAACATGTTGCTTAAATGTTCAACGGTAAAATCACAGATCCATGTAGTGAGTGAAGTTAGTATTTAACACAAGATCACCCATCTATTCTGCATTAATGTTTACAGATTGGGGGTGCAAACATCTGTAGGCTACCTCAACACACTCCCCATACTTTGCCCGCCATGGGCATATTCGCAACTATTCCTGAGGATGGAGGGTGGATATATTTGCAGAGCCTGTACCAGATGCCAGGCCTTCAGCCAATGGCTTCTCTTCTGTCTTCTAGGAGCTTAAAAGTTTTATCCTTTCTCCTAGGTTAGTCGTGGCTTTGATGACCACATGCAGGCTGCTGACGTCCCCCCCGTGTCCGCACTCGGGACTGTGCTGCTGCTCTCTAGCTCTGTCCGGGCATCCATCTACAAGACCCTCTCACCTGGATGTCCCTAGACTTCCCCAGCTCGACACCTGCAGTACTGAACACAAACTTTCCCTGGAAACTGCTCCTCTTTTTTAAAAAATTAATTAATTAATTTGGCTGTGCCGTGTCTTAGCTGCAGCACACAGGATCTTTGATCTTAGTTGCAAGACTTGGGATATTTCAATCGGGACACGTGGGATCTAATCGCCTAACCAGGCATTGAACCCAGGCCCCCTGCACTGGGAGCATGGAGTCTTAGCCACTGGCTGACCAGGGAAGTCACTAAAGCCTGCTCCTCTTTCACACAAGGTGCCCATCTCAGAGAAAGGCAGAAACCTGGAGCTCTTCCTTGGGTTCTCCCACCGCCTCACTCTGCATATGATCTATCCTTAAGTTCTGTTGATTCTACTTCTGGATATCTCTCTTATTCAGCCACCTCTTGCCACCTCCACTGTCCCCTCGTTGGTGCAAGCTACCACTATCTATTGCCTGCCAAAGCTGCCTAATGGCCTCCTGGCGTCCCAGTGGCTACCCTCCATCCACTGCCCACACAGCAGCCAGTGTGTGTGACCTTTCTAGCGTGAAAATATGACTGACTTGCTTGTGTGCTTGGAACCCTTCAATGGTTTCCAATTGGTGCTCGAATCAAGTGCAAATTCCGTAATATGCTTCACACAGCCCTTTATAGCCTGGCTCCATCTCTCTATCCTCACTTGGCATCTCTCTCCTCTCTGAGCATCAGCCACATGAAATTCTTTTAGTTCCTCTAATAGTCTATGCTTTGACTCTCTTCCAGTCTCTACAAATCCTATTCCTCATGCCAGGAACACTTATCCCCCTTCCTGAAAATTCTTATGACAAGGAATGATTTTCCTGAGCTGGAAGGACAGACTCACATTGATAATGATCATTGTTCCACATTGCATGTGTACAGCCCTTTATATATGCTAATAGCTTTAACAACATCTCTGTAATTACAAGACCCTGATGCCGAGAAAGATAGAAGGCAGACAGAAGACAGAGGGCAGAAGGAGAAGGAGAAGGGAACGATAGAGGATGAGATGGTTGGATGGCATCACCAACTCAATGGACATGAGTTTGAGCAAGCTCTGGAAGATAGTGAAGGACAGGGAAGACTGGTGTGCTACAATCCATGGGATCGCAAAGAGTCAGACACAACTGAGTGACTGAACAATAACAACATCTCTGTAACTACAAGGATCATATTTTGCAAACTACAATTATGAATAGAATTTTGGACAACAGGACTGTTTTAGATTATCTTGGCTTTATGTAAGACCAATTTTTGTAGCAGTGGACATTTAGAACCCTAGACTTCTCCCACCTGGGAAAAGGCCCTGCAGTAAGATTCCAAAAGGACAGAGGACATCAATTGCTCTAGGCACGTGTCACGTAATGGGACTGATTATGTAGTGGCACCCCAAATTGTGCCACTCTAGTATGAGGATTATTTTGAGCTGAAAACAATAAAAGCCCCAAAAGACTCAGGAAGAGCCTCTTAACTTCCCCTTTGCTGACGAAAAGAATTAAGGTAGGAGGACTGTCCTAGAAAGAAGATGTCACCATAGATAAGTATAGCAAAGTATTAGGTGTGGCAGACAGAGAGGAACCTAGCAAAGCCTTTTGATCAAAGCCCTCTGTGTCCCACGGTCGTTTTTAACTTTTTATTTTGCATTGGAGTATAGCTGATTTCCAGAAAAACATCTACTTCTGCTTTATTGACTATGCCAAAGCCTTTGACTGTGTGAATCACAATAAACTGTGGAAAATTCTGAAAGAGATGGGAATCCCAGACCACCTGACCTGCCTCTTAAGAAACCTATATGCAGGTCAGGAAGCAACAGTTAGAACTGGACATGGAACAACAGACTGGTTCCAAATAGGAAAAGGAGTACATCAGGCTGTATATTGTCACTCTGCTTATTTAACTTCTATGCAGAGTACATCATGAGAAACGCTGGACTGGAAGAAACACAAGCTGGAATCAAGATTGCCGGGAGAAATATGAATAACCTCAGATATGCAGATGACACCATCCTTATGGCAGAAAGTGAAGAGGAGCTAAAAAGCCTCTTGATGAAAGTGAAAGAGGAGAGCAAAAAAGTTGGCT